>JAYJMB010019569.1:0-42494 GCA_036873735.1 Pouteria campechiana
TACTCCTCGTGGGATCGACCCTTACTCACACTACTACAGAAAATTAGATTGGAGCAAGGTTCTAAATTTGGTGTGCCTACGACAGCACCACCAATCACTGTAGCACTACTTTGTCTAAAGTAAGTAGTAGACAAATTAGCTAGCTTTGTTTATCGGTTACTATAGCAGGGTGCTTGTAGCATTATCACTGTAGCAATTCGCCTGCTGCTTCATCTAATGCTTCATCTGATGCTTCTACTTTGTCTAATGCTTCTACTTCATCTGTTGGTTATTATAGCAGTTTACCGTAGCAATTTGGCAGTTACTTCGTCTGCTAATTTAATCTTTATTTTCCATTTCATCTGTTACTTCAAACTTCGCCTGCTACTTCGACTTAGACAAACTTTGTCTTTCACTTCATCTTAAACAAACTTTGTCTTTCACTTCGCATTTTACTTCATCTTAGATAAACTTTGCCTTCCACTTTGTAGTCAATGTAGCAGCATTATAGCATTTTACTATAGTAGTGAACTTGCACTTGAAAATTTTTGCACTTTTCCACATTATTAACTTGATATTTTTCATTAGATTTATTCACATATAATATACATAAGTTGAGTATGGATAAATCAATTAAGTATAATTTCTTTTTCTTGTAAAGAATATATTCTATGAAGCACACTTATCAAAATATGTTTATCCCCACATAATTTTCACAAGTTGCAGAACATGGATAAATCACACATTATATTTTTCATTGTAAATCATAATATAATCATCCATATGAAGTTTGCATAAGTTGTAAACAAATGTATATTTACTTTAAATCATGATTTTATATCTATAAGCTCATTTAAGCACTCATTCTTTTTCATTCAAGAAGATATCTCTATAAGGCACTGTTAATATATGATCCAAGGTATGATAAATGAGTTTGAAAACAATATGGATCAATATGATTTCCTTTGTAGATTGATATCAAGATGTATATGCTTTCATAAGTGATATTCCAATAGAGCACACATATTTTGTCATGACTTGCATCTAAGAGAAGAATAACATCATATGTCATGACATCATGACTTGTCTTTATCAAAATCCATAGGATTACACATTCCAATTGGATAGGGGGAGTTTGCTATTGGCTCATTAGTATATCCTTTAAATATCACAAGTCTTCAAGTTTTGTCATCATCAAAAGGGCGAGAATGTTGGGATTATTGTATGATTTTGATGACAACAAAACTTATCTTAAGACTTGATTTATGCTAATGATGCTTCTAGTATACAAAACTTGAAATGTAAAAAGATATGCTTGAAATATGCGTGCTCTCTTGGAATATCATTTATGAAAGTATATACATCTTGATATATGTCTAGAAGGGAAATCATATTGATCTATATTGTTTTCAACCTTGTTTATCATACCTTGGATCATATGTTAAAAGTGCCTTAAAGAGATATCTTCTTGAATGAAAAAGAAACAATGCTTAAATGAGCTTATACATACAAAATCATGATTTAAAGTACATATTCATGCTTTACAACTCATGCAAATTTCATATGGATAATTATATTGTAATTTACAATTAAAAATACAATATGTGATTTATCCAGTTTTAGGATCGAGCACCTTGACCAGTTCTCCCAAAAGCTCAAGCTATGAGGGGATGGAGACTTTAATCCATATATCCTAATATAGAGCCCTGACATATATTGTGTAGTTGGTGGGCATGAGGGGCTTTGCAAGGCATAGTGCATTGGCAGGTGAGGCTATCAAGCCTCCTAATGACACATGTAGGTCCCCCCTTTGTTGCACGTGGCGCCTGACTTAAAGGGAGCTTGCTGGTCCCATGCCCAACAAGGAAATCAATGATCTAGTGACCATAATAGTCTTTATCCATTGATCTATCCTCTTTGGACTCCTCTATGTTGGTTCCCGTAGGTTGGTTTAACCCAAGAGGGGAGTGTTGAATTGGTTATATAAAAAATTTCTTTCTTGACCCATGTTAAATCAACTTTCCTCTTTTCATGCTTTTGTGGAAATTATGAGTAGATAAATAATAAAATAATCTAGTACAAGGAAATAAAAATAATTACACACAAAACACATAAACAATATGAATTTTTATAGTGGTTCGGTCAGCCATCCCTACTCCACTCTTCCAAGAATACATCCCTTATACTTTGGGTTTTACTATGTCTTTATAGTGAAAATACAAATAGTGCATCCAGCACTCTTCTAGATTCTAGCTCTAAGGGGCATAACTATCTAGTGCCTTTTCACTCTTCTAGATTTTAGCTCTAGGGGGCGTAACTATCTGGTGCCTTTGCGCTCTTCTGGATTCCATCTCTAGGGGCCATAACTACAACATAGCTGTTATCTGTGAGATACACTCCAACAGATTAGTTACAACTCTTCTTGAGTTCGGTCTCCAATACAGACTCAAGGCAATCATAGAAATGAAATAGAAAGATTAAATACACTTTGCAAAGTATTTCAATAAAAGTAAAGGGGAAGTTTTTCAAAAACTTTGAATGTAGAAGTGAATTTTCTTCCCAGAAGTTGTTGGAGCCTTTTAAAAATGTTGCAGAAGATTGTAGTATGAAGGCTTTGATTTCTCTTTTGTAAGTGAAGAAATGAAGGTTTTAATTTATTTGAATGCAACAGTTGTTTTCTCATTTTAGCTCTTCTTCTCTTTATACCAGCTTTGAATTCCAACCGTTAGAGGTAAGTGAACTTCATTGAATGCAAAAGAATGATTGAAATTACTCCCATTGAAATGCACCATGTTTTGGTTGGGTAATACAACTGTAATAACTTGCAATGCTATTTTGGCCAAAAATGCTAGCTGGATGTTTAGGAATGTATGAAGTAAAGGTTGTGGACTATGAGGATTGCTTCCAACATTTGTTATTTGTTACTTGGGATGATGTTGTTGTTTTAGATTGTTTGGAGTTAATATTCTAGATAGAGTTGCTTACCTGGGATTGTTCGAAGTTAGGTTTTCACATTGTTCAAACCGACATGTCAATATTGAAGCTTTATTAAAAGCTTAATCTTTGTTCAAAATAATAACTTTGGATTGTATGAAGTGGAAAGAATTGCTTGACCGTGCGGATGAACTTTTCTTCATCTCACATTGAGTTGGCAAAGTTTGGAATAAAATTAAAATTTCATAATGTATGAGGCTTACATCTTCATACTTTAGCATTGTTCTAACTTGGCTATGTGTTTGAAACATAATATTGCAACTTTTAAAACTTTTGATAGCATCCAGAACTCAATTTCTTTCCTTTTGAAGTTGTGTTTGTTTAAACTTGGACATCTGTCTAATTTACTTTAGTAGCATTTGAGAATGCATTCGAAGTGATTTTGAAGCACATCTATGATGCTAGATATATCTTTAACCATGGATTTTTGCCTTAGATGTTTGGATTATATTTCTTTGAGCATTTATGTTTTCTTTTATATTATCTGGTGGATATTGTCTTTGATATTATCTTTTATGAGCCGTCCACTTAATTGAAGTTATTTTCCTGATTATATTACCTCTTTTTGCCCACTTAGGAAAATAATAGTCAATAGCTTAATCATTCACTAATGTGCTTTTGCTCATCATCAAAACATAGTTGGTTAATTATATCATCATCAAAATCAAACTAAGTAAAGGAGGCTTGGTTCAACACTCTGTTAGTTTTGACAGTCCCAACCACTTTTAATGGCTAATTTTGTAGACCTTTATCAAATTAAGTTGTCTTGTATGAATGCCTCTAGGGAAAATCTTTAACTTAGATGTGTTTCCACATTCTTCAAAAGGCCTCTAGGGAAAATCTTTAACTTAGATGTGTTTCCAAGTTATTCAAAAGGCCTTTGTTAGAGAAAACCTATCATCTTTGCTACTTTGTCTTGCAATACTTTGTTTTTACTTGGTGTTTACATGTATTCTTGCTTCTTCACCACTTTTAAGATATGTCTGGACTATTTTGAGCTGTTTCTTGAAGAAGTTAAGTCCAATAATACATTTGCTTTGGTTCCTTTTTAATTTAGTTTATGTTTTTCATTGTTACTTTTGCAATACATAGAAACAAAACTATTAGTACCTTGTTTACTCACTCATATGTTATCTTATCATCAAAACTAAGTTGTTATGATGCATTCAACTTCAAAATCAAGCTATTTATGTGGTTTAGACTCAATATTTATATCATGTATGCCTGATGCACTCATTTTATACAAGATATACTTCAGTTGGGCATTATTGCATATATTTTTACTTTGTACAACCTTAATATTTTTAGATCAAGATTGATACCCCCTATTAACATATAGTAAAATAGAAAACCAACAAAGATTGAGAGATTAAATGGATGTGCAATTGCAGATAGAAAATAGCAATGGAATTACACAAGCACACAAGATAGTAAAGCACTCAAGGATTATAGTGGTTTGGATCCCCCTTGGCACCTGATACACTCTCCAAGGTATCCCCAACCTTGGGTTCTACTATTCATAATTGGAATCACACCTTACTTATTTTTCAGAGATCATCAACAACTCTTACATCATCTAGTTTCTCACTAAGAAACTCTTTACACTACCTTGTTTCTTTGAGCTCGCCAGGAACTTTTATAATACACCACTGCTACAAGGATTCCCTTGGTAGTAGAAACCCAACATACCCAAAGAAAAATTATATGCATAATGTGTAAGGGAAACTTTAATACACTCGAAAGCACACTTCAATGTAGTCGAGTCTTCCCATTTATTATTGGTGAGAGCCTTCAATGTAAAACTTTTGAATATTGAATGCTTAAAGGCTTGACGACTTGAGTTGCTAATCAATTAAAAATTTATCACTTAATAAATGCTTGCAACAACTTCTTGAATGTTCTAACTTAACTCCATTTATAGATTTCTTCAAGATCTGGTCATTGGGGGTAGTTGGTGCTCATTATATGCAAGGGACTATGCAAATCTTTTTACCAATGGAATTGTTAAGTGCTTGCCAATCGGGTGTAGTATCGGCTATCATCCATAGAGAGTTTTGGTAAGCCTCTTCCATATAGGCTATTATCATTCTTCCAAACATCTTTCAAGCCAAGTTGCTAGTTGTTGGTAGGTGAATCGTAGATGGCTACGGTATTTGGCTGTGCTTCTCAGGTGGTACTATAAGCAGCTTGGATTTTCTGGGCACTTAAAGCTTCATACTAATAGGTGGTATGTTGTGGCACGTTCCCTTCGGCAGCACGGTCGCAAGTGGTTTTAGTGAATCATGCTTGGATAACTTAGAGACTTAACCCTAGACTTAGGTAATGGACAGTTTGAATGGATGATATTCTCCAATATCCCGGGAAGAATGGAAAGCAGGCAATCTCTTTCGTTTAACCCATGAGAGATCATAGATCCAAGTTATAAGTGACATGCTCATGGTGATTGGACTATGGTGACTGATTGACATTAAGCCTAATCATGATGAGATTAAGCTTAACTATGATTGGTGCTAATAATAGCAATTAACACTAATTGGAACTACCAAGTCATTTGGTATAGATAACTTAGAGGAGTTGGTAGGGTCGATGCTGTTGTTTCACAATTTATGGGCCCTGCCCCCATGTGGGACCCACTTGGTTACAACTCCATTAATGGGTTCTTTATTGTTTCATTCTCTCTTCTCAAGTTCCTTAATGTGGACTCATTTAGGGAAAGTTTAGAAATTGTCAAATTCCATTAATGTGCAATCCCTCTCTTATGAAAATTTAAAGTGAGATGGATTTTCACTCCAAGCTGAACTTAGGGTAGCTCAAGGCTTGAGCTTCATCCATGAGATGCACATCTCCAAGGTTTCACCACCATTGATGGAGGTTAGACACCCTTGAGTCTCTCAAGCATGGACAAACAATGTCATTGCCAAGTTCACATTTGGAGAGTTGACATCACAACACCATCTCCTTCTTAATCTTTGAGCTTCAAGAAGCTCATTCTCCAAGTCATCTTGCTTGACCAATTAGGTCTAAAACTCTAGTAATAGAGTTGCTAGAACTTTAAAACTTGCCCAAAAACCCATCAATGGATTATAGTTCCAATGTTTTTGCAAGAGTTCAAGCCTCTCAAGCTTTGTTTAATGAGGTTTCTTCAAGATTTTAAGGTTTCAAAAGTTCAAACTTTCTCTCTAATGGCTAATTGTAGAAACTCCAAATCCACTACATCATGAGTGAGGGAACCCACTATGCATCATGATGGAGTTTGAGTTTCTATCTCATTTAGGCATTTTTTTCATTAGAGTGCAATGAGGCACTTGCCTTGCAAAGAGAAGATCTCCAATAGCGGGTACCTCCAAAGGCTTCTGTAAGAAGGCAAGTGAAGAAGATGACTCACAAAGAATATGAAGTCTTTACTTGCTAAGGGTGATAAGGTGCTCTATTTTGGGAAGTTGTGCCTATTTATAGGTGTTTGATGGCCAGCCAAGAGAAAAAAATGACTTGATGAACACCAATTCTCCATGTTTGCAAGCTATTGAAGTTGAAAACCCACATGTTTTGTGGCCAGCCACCACCTATTTGGTGGTCGGTAAAAACATTCTTTGGAACTAACAAAACACGTTTCATTCAATGGCTGGCCACTACCTGTTTTGCGGCTGGAAGCTATATGCTTTGAATTCTTTTCCCCTATGATCAATTGCATGAATCATTAATTACTTCATCTTATGGATCTCTATTGCACATTTTTTATGACTACAATCATTTTTGATTTACTTTGCCTGAACTTGATTAAGTGCTTTGTTCCATTTCAGGTGCATGGAGGCACGGATCTATATCGGTTTAAAGGTCAACCACAGTGACATCCAAGCAATGAGCTGCCCATGAAGTCTTCATGACCATCTTTTTCATGATTTTTCTATTATTTATATATTTTTACATGGGTTATCCTTTATGTCTCAATGTATAAAGCATTCTTTAATCCATCATAAGCATTTAGTTGTGCACTCCTTACATCTTTTATGTGATTGTTATATCTTGCAAGACTTGGTTGAATGCCACTGCATGATCTTAAACTACAATATACAATGCTCCCCCTATCATGTATAATCTAACAACTTTATTTCTCATATTCAAACAAAAATTTATCTAGCTAATAATTTTTGTTTTTGTCCAAACTGTAGATGTTTAACTTTAAAGCTTATCTTCCACATGTATATGCAAGATGATTTTCTTATGGGAGATAAAGGTGTGAAGGATAAAATGAAATGAAACATAATGCAAAGTTTTAAGGATAAGAAATACAATACCTTCACCTACCTAGCTTCCTCAAACAAATTGATGTTTTTGTGTTTATACATGGTTGAGGAGCTGCTTCTAGTCCTATTATGGCTCTAATTGGAATTTAGTTATACGTAAATTAATTTCTTCTTCTTCTTCTACATTTATGTTTACATTTTCTTCTTCTTTATCTTCACATAGACAATGTTCTAATGAATTTATATATTTCTTTTTCTTCCTCTTCAATAGATCTTCCTAGAGAGGTTTTTATGATTTCTACATCTTCTTCCTCCCCCTCACTACATGAGAAACTTGCTCTTCCATGGCCATTAGCTAACTTGAGTTTTTATGATTGATTCAGGTTTAATACACTCAAGAGTCTTTACCTTCTTCTTTAGTAGATTCCTAATATTCCTAGAGAGCCTCTCACTACATGAAGAATCTGCACTTCCATGACCATAAATTAACTTTATTTTCTTTCTTTCCTTCTCATTCTTCAATACTTAATGGGTCATTAATGACCCCATTAGCTCTACAATGGAGAGCTTATTCAAATCTTTGGCCTCCTCAATATCTGTGACTTTGGGCATCCAATTCTCTAGAAGAGACCTTAAAATCCTTTAAATTTGCTGTGAACAAGAAATCACATGACCTAAAATTTTTAGGCTATTAGTGAGTGTCAAAAGTATAGAAAACATATCAAAAATACACTCATCACTAAACATGCAAAATACTTCATATTCTTGGACAAGCAAACTAATCCTAGCTTCTTTCACTTGGCTTATCCCCTCATAAATTTCTTACAGATGGTTCTAAATCTCTTTAGCATTTCACATGAGGATATCTTCTCAAGTTCAAAGGGAGAGAGAGCACCGTATAGAGTATTCTTAGCTTTGGCATTCAATTGAATTGCTCTAATTCTTGGTTAGTCCATTGACTCTTCTCTAAAGTGGAGAGCACCACTCCTTCTATAATCTTCCACAACTTATAACTATTGGCAATCAAAAAGCACTTCATCCTCATTTTTCAATAATTATAATGATCCCCATCAAAATATGAAGGTCTAATAGTCAATTATCCCTCCTTAATTCCACTAAAATTGTTTTCCATACAGATCACACTAAGGTAGAGATAAAACAATGAATCCCGATTTTAGTGCCCTGCTTTGATACTACTTGTTAGGACCAGATTGCTCCGATACCACTTTTTATGCTCAAAATCTAGGTTGTATGGCCAAATTGGAATCCAAGTTAAATGGGGAAAACAAATGGGATGTGTAAATATAGAAAATAGAATGCATTGGAAGCACACAAGCACAGAGACAATAAGAACACAAGGAATTATAGTGGTTTAGGCCTCCTTAACACCTACTCCACTCTCTAAGGTTTCCCCAATTTTGGGTTCCACTATAACCATGTGGGATCACACCTTCTTAGTTTCTTGAGATCACTAAGAATTTATACAATTTGGTTTCTCAAAAGCTCACTAGCAACTCATACAATGTTGGTTTTTCTCTGAGCTCACTAACAAACTCATATAACTTAGTTTTTAGAGCTAACTAGAAACTCACCTTTACAAATACAAAAGTGTATACATAAATTGCCTCTAACTAAGCCTAGATGTACACACAATTAAGACTCAAATACAAATGATAAAAACCTCATAATGCTTTACTCTCCTCTGAGATTTAAAGATGCAACTTTGAAGTTCTTTGAACATTGAAGCTTGTTGGAGCGATTGCACTTTGGAGACTTGAGCTTCAATGATTGATTCGTATTTAATCCACTGAAGAGTATTTCTTCTTCATTCAAACTTCTAGTTATAATTTCCAAATCTATTCTATCCATTGCAACCTCTTTTGGTATGTTTTAGGCTATTTTAAATTATGCTTTCTACACTCAACATAATTTGCCTTATAAGCATGGCTCAGAACTTTTGAAGTTTATCTTCAAAACTTCTAAAGGTTCAAGTTTACCATTACAGCACTAAGTTCAGAACATCTAATGTAATTTTTTGCACCTTTGAACTGTTGGTCCCAAAGATTAGGCAAATACCTAAGAGAGGAGGGGTGAATTGGGTACTTAAAAATTTGCTCAGCTCCTTTAGAATTAAATGTCCCTCTAGCAATCAATCTAATTACTTAATCAATTAGTGCACAAATAAATAAGACATGGGGACTTTTATAGTGGTTCAAGCAAACACTCTACTCTGCTCTTCTAAGAATACTCTCTTCTTAGTGTCTTGGGTTCTACTACCTTCAATAGTAGAAATACAATAGTGCTCCCAGCACTCTTCTAGATTTTGGCTCTAGGGGGCATAAACATAGTGCCCTCAACACTCTTCTAGATTCTAACTCTAGGGGGTGTGATCACAGTGCTCCCAATACTCTTCTAGATTTCAACTCTACGGGTCATGAATAAATAGCTCTTTTCAACACTCGGACAATCACAACTCTTCTTGAGTTTAGTCTCAACCACTAGGTGAAGGGACTTACAATGAATATCAAAAGTTAAAGCAAAGATACTTCTCAATTAGCACAGAGAAAGGTTTTTGAAAATTAAATGCAGAAGTAAATGATCTTCTTGAAAGATAGTTGGGAGCCTTCAAAGAAAGTTGAAGAAGGTTGAATACAAGGCTCATAACTCTTGAAAGATTATAGAAGGTTTTTGCTCAGATCAGTAAATGCTCTTAAGAGGATATTGAATATTTTCTTGATTCCTTCTTGATCACATGATGCTGCATTTATAATAGATTTGAATTCCAGCCATTGGTGGTAGGTGAGCTCCATTAATGACAAAAGACCATTCTATTTAAAACATTTGAATTCTCTGACTTCTATTTAATCCTCCTCTGCTAGAATTCCTCTAATGCTGACCTTGGAGAAGATGATTTTTCAATTCTTAATAATAATTAGTCGAAGAGTTGTTGTAATGGTTGATTCCTTATGGGAAGATCTTCATTAACAGATAAAGCAAGCTCTTTATAGCCCATCTTTGAAGGCTCATTTTCTTTTTCTTCTTTCTCCTCAAGTTGTATTCTTCAATATAGTTCATTTGGAACATAGAAAAATGGTTGTTGTAGCTGGTTGTATTCCTCCACATAGAAGCTTTCTGCACCTGCTACATTGTTAGCTCTGAATATATATCATTTTAACAAAAACATATTATCCTTGTAATTTGCACATGTTGTAAAGCAAGGATAATATACATCTCTGTTTAAGCACATAATATGAAATCTTAATAAAGCTTAGTACTGAATATGATTCAACAAATTAACACATTAAAGAATGATAACTAAGGTTAATTGTACAATGAAATAAAAGATGTATGCTTGCAGAATTAAACATTCATGGTTATGTATATATTTCATATTTTCAACTAACATTTATCAAATCATAATCATACACACGATTGTTAACGATTTAAGCACACGTATTATTTTATTATTCTAACTTAATAAAGTTTTGTTATAATCAAAATCATATATAATAATCTTGACAATCTCCTCCTTTTTAATGATGATAAAACTTTGAAGACATGTAATTAAAATTATAATAATTTGTTAATAAAACTCTCCTAATTAATTAACTTATATACTTCTATGAGGTTTGAGAATTTTGTTTTCTAAATCTCCTCCTCTTATGTTTTTATCACACAAGTCTCACATTCTTCTCCTCCTTTTTGTCCTAATAAAAATGGTTTAGCTCAAGGTAATAGAATGATCTTTCTCACAAATTTATATTCTTCTTAACCTATCTCATTGAGCCCTAGAATATTGTTCTCTCTCCCTCTATCATCTAGAGTATATATATATCAGTATGTGATTTTCTTTCAATTTTCTTTCCCCCTTAATCTCATATAAAGCATAGGTTAATCATTTTATGAGACGATTTTGTATCAATGTAAAGAGCAGATTCATATTAATGATAATGCTCAATATGTAAACAACTTTTAAGCACATGTGTATAAGCATAATAAGTTTTTATCAATATAAGAGGCAAATCTATATGAAGGGCAACATTCAAAAATTGGGTAATTAAGCATGTATTATTCATCAAAATCATGATTATTTTATACTAGGACACCAAATTAATATTCAAAAATGATTTCATGTAAATGCAGTGATAATGCATAGTTTTAGTTTGATAGGTTCAACGCTGGGCCTTTGTCTTTAATGTGCATCTTCTTATCTTTTTCAATAGCTAACTATCATTATTATCAAGACAGATGGTTGGGAGTATTATTGTTAAAGTTAATAAGATGCATGAGAAGTGGAGAAACGCTTTGTGTTCTTTTTCACGTGTAGAGGGGTTAGAGACAAGATGACCTTTTAGTGCATATCAGAGTAGTCATGGCATCGTCGAGTTCTTCTTTGAGGCAGATTCAAGGTAAAGATGACAATGCAAGTTTTAAGTCTAGAGAGAATTTAGTTTTTTCATAATAGAGTCAAGTAATTAAAGGAAGATTTGTCTTCCATGAGGGGTAATACTACTCATTATGAACGTCTATTAACCAAGAACTTTGTGGTTTATATGGAAGCCATAGATTGTATCAAAGACTTAGAGATGAAATTGGCCAATTCTCATCAAAGGGTTAATGAATTGGAGATGGTTGTAAATATTTTGTCCAAATAAATAGTTTTATTTTCTTTCATTTCTTTTAATGGTTTGAATCTTTTAGATACAATATTGTGACTATTTATATTTGCACTTATCTTCTAAGGCTTTAATTCTTAATGGTTTCCAATTTTCTTATCCTTTATGAAGTTTTATATTTGTGATGTTGATTTATGTCTTATGTTTCATAAGTGCATTCTTATATTGATTCAAGCATTGGATATTTATATGTGATTAAAAGAATGAAAACATTTTTTAAGCATAGTTTATTCTTCATAACTCAAAAGTGAAAATGCATAATCCTATTGGGTCCTGTTTAAGATGCAAGGATCTATTCCTTGTTTGCGCTGCCAATATGTCTCTCTTATTGTTTTTACTAAGAATACGATTACTGAGATTTGAGCCATAGAGTTAATGCATCTCTTGGGAACTGATTGTTACCCTCTGCATTCTTTAATTTGTCTATATTAGATGATATTTAATTAAATAGATGATATATGAAGTTGAGAGGTGGACAGAGATGGAGCAAGTTAGGATTGAGGGAATTAACTAGATTTGTTTTTAAAAGAAGAGGTGAAGCATTTGAAGAAGGAATTGAGGTATGCTAAGAAGGCAAATGCTTGTTTAGATTTTCTTTTGACTAGCTGCTATATAGCTTATGAGGATGTAATGGGTTAAGTTGGAGAAGGAGTTATTTGAGGCACAACAGAGAATTGAAGAGTTAGTGTCAGTTATAGAGGTTTTAAGGAAGTAGATGTTTTTAATTTTCTTTTGCTAAGTGAATTTTTATTGTTCTCTTAAAGATTCTGTTTTCATTTCCTTTTCATGTTTTGTGTTATAATTATGAGTTTTGTCTTTATATCGATTTTGATTAATTTTAAGAAATCAAGCCTTTAATCATTATTACAGAAGGAATGACTAGGAATAAAATTCCTATTCAAGACCTTAAACTTTGAGGTTTCCCAAATAGGCTTGACAATGCCTTAGGATTGTAATGATGTTAGAGTTTGATCATTTAAGGTTTATTAACATTTTTAGAATGGTTTAGCTTAAAGTAATAAAATCATATCAATTCAAATCCAAGGTAGTTCATTCAGAGGCATCTAGAATATATAGCAATGAAAAGTATAATCAAGTTAGACAACTTATCTCTTTTGATGCTTTTTTTTCATGAATTTCTCATTTGAGCTCATAAGAGTTGTTGCTAGACTTTGACTATTCTTTTAGCTTTTGTTATTTGAAGTTGTTGATGCATCATCTAAGATTTGATATTGTTTGGGACACATCTTGATTTGTTCAATCATTTTCTTACATCCAAAACATGAACTTGTTGGCTCATTTGCTTGGATTTGTGAGTTGAGAAGAAGATTTTGATTTTTCATTGTTTTCATTCTTCTATGCTCATTTCAAGCTCTCTTGCATACACTTAAGAAACTCTTGCACTTTATCTTCATTGGTAGACTCAAACAGATATGAACATGTATTGATAGTTTATTATTGCAAAGTATCATTTCAACCACAATAGTATGCAGAGAAACAAGCTGATGAATTGAAGCAGTTTTCATAAATAGATAGGATAACCAATCTGCCTCAATGAATCATTTGAGTTATCTAAACAAGCATAATTATGAATAGTAGTTAACTTTATATGCTAGATCAACTTGGCTTTATCTTTAATGATTTTGAGCATAATCATTAAGTTTTGTTATTTTACTTTGTTTTTAGTTATGTCTTTTAGGCATTCTTATCTTTCAGTTATTTATTATCTAAATGTTATTTTACTTCCTAATTATCTTTAATATTTTATTTTATATTTTTCAGATATTTATTTATCCTATTGTGAATTTTATGTTCTATTTATGTATTAATGAATGAAAAGGATATGTATAGAGAACACCATACATGAATTTTTTATTTCTATCAATGTACAATTCACTAAGCAATTAAAATTCTAAATATGATTTTTGATTTCTATTAATGTACAAATGAATGAATAATAGAAATATAAAAATTTTTAATATAAATTTGTTTCTATAGACATGTAAGTAATCAGAAAAATAAGTAATTGAAAGACTAAACATGAATCATCAATATGTCAGTAATCAACCAGAAATATGCAAGTAAATGTTCAAATGTGAAGTCTAGTTTCTATCTGCAAATGAGTTATTATAGATAAAATTTCAAATTATAATTTCTGACAATGCATAGATAAAGTATACATGCAAAAATTTAAATATAGATAATGACACTGAATTAAATCATTTGGGTTTAGATACCATGCTTGCACTTACCTTTTGGTTCTTGTAAGAATTGTTCTGTTCATCTAGTGTTTAGGAGCCATTTATCTTTTGAAGAAACTCGGTATTTCATCATGCCTTTATTTTGTTTCTTAAGACCAAGTCTGCTTTCTTTTTCTTCTTCTTTTTCAGGAGTTTTTATTCTCCTTTTCTTGATTTCTTGCACTCAAGTCAGTTTGAGTAGTAACATAATAGTATGTGAGTGCAAAGTGTTTTGTCCCTTAATTGTGTAGAGTCCAGTAGGATGGCATAACACAAGAGGGTAGGGGTGAATTGGATAAATAAAAATTCATTGCTTAACCCATGTTGGATCATTTCCCTCTTTTTGTGCTTGTGTGTCTTGTGGCATAAGATGAATAATAGAACAATAAAGTGCAAAGAAATAAGGCAAACATAGACACACACACACACAGACAAGATGATTTTTATAGTGGTTCAGGATGCCGTCCCTACATCCACTCTTTCAATAGCACCAACTCATTGTGCCTTGGGTTCCACTATATCCCGTACAATGGAATACATAAGTGTCCCCTATACGTCTTCTGGATTCTAGCTCTAGGAGGCATAAACAAGTGTCCCTGACACTCTTTGGGTTTTACGAGCTCACCAAGATACTCACACATTTCAAAGATTATAGGCAAACTTGGTAGTTTTCCTAAGCTCACTACCAACTCACTAGTTTTGAAGCTCACCAGCAAACTTAATAGTTTTCTAGATATCACCAAAAACTCTTTACAATGTGGTTTATCGAGTTTACCACAAACTCTCTAGTTTTCAGATTAACCAGAAAACAAACACTTTAAAAAGTGTTACAATGAAGCATAGCGAAAGATATGATCTCTCTCTCAGCTCTATGTAATACATAAAGATTTTCCCAAAATGTAAATAAAATGGACATGAAGATAAACAGATTATAGCTCATAAAGGATGTAAGATGATTAAGCTTGTGGCCAAGGGTGGAAGGATTTGCATATACTTAAGCTCGTTAGAATGGGTTCCTTCACCACCTTCGAATCATCCCGCTTCTTCTCTTTAAATAGCTTCTTCAAAATCTAGACCATTGGAGAATATGGAATCCATTGAATGGAGAAATAAGAGCAGTATTGAATGAATAAGACCATTTGAGTTTTCTGCCATTGAAGTACAGGTCTTTTTATCTTTTTTCAAGCTGCTGCATCACCGTTTAGAGAGGCGGATGAGCTGTGTAAAAAGGTGTTCCTTGTTTTACTCATCACAGCTTTGAAAGTCTTACAGCGCCGCTTATTGCCGGAAATGCTGACTGGTATAAGTTTGCATAATGACGGCATGAGTGCAGATGCCATTTGTAAGCTAGTCGCATAAATTGAGTTTTCCTCTAACAAATCATGGTCTCTCTCTGTCTACATTTGTTTGCCATTAGGTGCAGATTAATTCTTCATAACTTTGTCTTTCAATTGAAATTCCATAAGCATGATTTATCTGTTGCAAGTAGCAGACAAACTTTGAATGACACAGATGAAGTCTAACTGATTAAGAGACGAACTCTTCCTTATTTGTCTCAATTTATCTAGAAGATTTATCTATTGATCAATCCTTCATGTATATGCTTTGTCTGTTAAAGTAATAGATTAAATTTGAATGGTGCTGATGAAGATGAGCTAATCGACTAACAAAAAGTTCTCTTAATACAAACAGACAAAGTAGGATATGCTTCCTTTGTTTTTCATTGTCTGTTGGAGATGAAAGACGAAGTTAGCTTAGTCTTGCACTAACAGATGAAGTGTGATTTTCTTCTTTTATTCCTTATTGCCTGTTTAAGGTGCCAGATGAAGCTCGCTTCAACTTGCTCGAATAGATGAGGTATAGTATTTGTCTAGTGTAAGCGATAGATGAAGTGTTCTTTGTCTTGGATGGAGTACTTTGCATGCTCCATAGGTTTGTCTGTTATAAGTTATAGAAGATCATGTCTTTGTCTATTGAAGCCCATTTCGATCTAAGCAGCACTTTGTTTGTTCAAATTTGTCTATCCTCACTTTGCAGCTTCTACTTTGTCTTCTGCTTTGTCTGATGCTTTGTCCATCGTGAGTAACAAACTAACTTTTGATTTGCAGATGAAGTGAATTTCTTCAACTATTATGCACACTTCGAGCAACAGAAGGGGTTTGTTCTTATAACTTCTTTGGTTCTTCAATCTTGATTTATTTGTCTTGGCCTAGTCAAAGTTGCACTCCCTTCTTTGTTCATATTACCTTTCTGTTCTCAAACTAATCTGTTCTTCTAACGTTATTGATCAGACAAAGTCTTCTTCTTTTGATGCATGATTGTCTGGGCTGCAATTTCTTCTTTCTTCCTTTATTCATTTGCCTACCAAGCCATTGAGTTGCTTCTTCATCCTTGCACTTTGACTTGGATAGACTTTGATCAGATCAAGTATAAGTGATCTGAATTTCTCAAATGCAATTTAAGCTCTCTAATCATGGCTTCTTCTTTAACTTATTGTTTTGTATTTATCTGTTGACATATTCTGGTTGAGTTTGAAAGATAAGGCAAACTCGTTGTAGCACATCTTCGAAGCCTTATTTTTTCGTCATGCTTTTGTTCATGGAAGCTTATTTTAGACAATTACAACTTTTCTTGTTGCTTATCTTTTGCTTTCTTCTTTTTCTTCTTCTTCCATGATTTTCATCAATTTAGATCTTTTGGAATGTAGCAGATTATTATGGCAGTTTGTTACACTCAATTTGTGGAAGTTTGTTGCATTCGATCATTATCCTGCGCTTGAATTTTTCTACACTTGCAATGTTATTAGCTTTTATATATAATATCAGAATGTATTTTATTCGCATGTGATTATAGCATATTGTAAAGTAAGGATAATATACATTTCCATTGAATGCATAACATGAAAGCTTAAGTAATTATGGTGCTTAATATGGTTTAGTAAATTTATGTAATACAGATTAATTAATGATATGCGCACCATAATATGAAGACTGTATGTTTGTTTAATTAATCATTATTTTTTATTAATTCATAGCCATATATATGATTGTTAGAGATTTAAGCATACAGGTTTCTAAATTTAATTCAAGTTTTGTTATCATCAAAATCATATATAATATAATCCCAAAATTCTCCTCCTTTTTTATGATGACAAAACTTTAAGGACTTGTACAAAAATTAAAAATTTCTTTTAATCTCCCTTTGAATAGTTGACCTGTATAATCCTATTGGCTTGACCCTTTTATCATTTCCCTAGCTTTAATTATTATTCTCATAAGTCTATTTCTTACAAGTCTCTAATATTTTTCTTACAAGTCTCTGATATTTCTCTCCCCCTTTTTGTCATAATAAAAAATATTTAGCTTATTACTTTCCCTTTTTTAATTTTAGTTCTCTCCCTTAATGATATTTATCTTATATCTTTCTTTAAAATTTTCTCCCTGTCTTTGGTTATAATTTATCACTCAATTTTCTTATCCATAAAATGATTTATTGTAATGACCAGATTGATTAGGTTGATTAAACATCTTCAACCATTTTGATAATTAAACATCATTATTATTGAAAGAAGCATATTTATAAAGAATAATAATTAGACATTTATCAATTTATCAAAATCATATTAATATGTCGAATATAAATGCAGTGATAATGCATGGTTTACTGTTAATGTGCATCTCCTTTTAATGATCATTATTATCAGGGGCGATGGTTGAGAGTTATTTAGGGAGGCATTGACAGATTAAATGGGAAGCAAAGAAGCTTTTGTCTTTCTTTTTTCTTATGCAGAAGAATTAGAAAGAGATGAATCTTCTTACTAAGGTAACCATGGCATCTTCAAGTTCTTTTGTGAAGTTTATTCAAGGTGAGAAAGACGATGCTGCTTTTAAGGCTGTAGAGAGATGTCTGGTTCTTCAGGATAAGATTAAGTAGCTAAAGGTTGACTTGGCTACTGTTAGGGGTAGTAATCTTTATTTTAATCATCTCTTATCGAAGAACTCTACAGCTTAAATGGAGGCCATAGAAAGTATTCAAGATTTGGAGACAGACTGAGCCAAAGATCACCAAAGAGTTAAAGAGTTGGAAGTAGTTGTGAATGTTTTAACTAATTAAGTGTTTTTTCTTTTTAATCTAAACTTTTTATATGTAATATTATAACTCTTTAAACTCACATTTGTGATTTTACATGTTCTGGTCTTTTATGAAAATTTAAGTTTAGTGATTTATGTTATTTATAGAATCGTTCTTTTAGTTGGTTAAATATTGGATATGTATCTTTTATTCATCATTGTTTAATAGTGATAATGCATGATTCTAATTTGTCCTATCTGAATCTCTAAAATTTGAAGATCGATTTCCTGTTTAATCTATCAATTAGATGATTATTTCCGTAAGGTTTTATGTGTCTTCTAAGAATTTGTTGTAACCCATGTATTCTATTATATTTAGTTAGGTTGACAATATATGAGGTTAACATTCAGGCAACAATGGAGCGAGAGATAAGTGAGGAAAATAGTCAGATTCACATTTTGGAAGAGGAGGTGAAATAGTTGAAGAAGGAATTAAAGTCTGCTAAGAAGATAAATGTTTCTACAAATCTTCTTTTGACTGACCGGTGTATAGCTTATGGAGAGATTATGGATAGAATTAAGGCTTTGGAGAATGAACTTTCTGAAACTCAAGATAGAATTATAGAGTTGTTAGAAGTTATTGAAGTTTTAAAAGAGTACAATTTTTAATTTTCTTTGTTAAATGTTTTAAGCTTATTGGTGGCTGTTAATATTTTAAGAAGGTAAAAGTTTTTGGATATTTGAATGTTCATAGAATTTTATTAATTTTAGATGTTCTGTTTGTATGCCATGATGGTTATCTTTATGAGTTTTTATTTTCCAATTCTAATTATGTATGTGAGATCAAGCCAATAAGCATTATTATAGAAGAAATGACTAGGAATGGAATTCCTATTCGAGACTTTAAACTGTGAAGTTTCCCAAATAGGCTTGACTATGCCTTAGGACTGTAATGATGTTAAAGTTTTGATCATTTTAAGGTTTGTTAAGATTTTTGACATAATTTAGCTCAAAATAGTAAAACTTGACTTAATTCAAATCCATTGCAGTTCATTCAAAGGCACCTAGAGTATATAGCAATGAAAGAAATATAATCAAGTTTGACAACCTATATCTTTTGGTGCTTCCTTCATAGATTCCTCATTTGTAGGTGTTGTTGTAAGTCTTGACTAATGATTAGCTTTTGCTGTGAAGCCTTTGATGCCATTTTTGATATTATTCTGGGTTGTAGTTTTTAATCATTTTGTTGCATCTAGAACTTAAACTTGTAGGCTCTTTTACTTGGATTTGTGAGCTGAGAAGAAGAATCTGATTTTTCATTGTTGTCTTTCTTCTATGCTCAATTTAAGCTTTCCTACATACACTTAATATATTCTTGCACTTTCTTCATTAATGGGTTTAAATTGATGTGGACATATATTGTCAATATATTAGTGCATGGAATCATTTTGATCATAATAGTATGCAGAGTAATAAGTTTATGAATTAAAGCAGTTAACCTATTGTGCTAGATAAACTCATCTTAAATGATTTTGAGCATCATTTAATTTTGTTATTTTACTATTAGTTGATTGTATATCTTTCTTTAGTTATGTGTCTTTTAGACATTCTTGTTTTCAAGTTACTTGTTATTTTATTGTTGTTTATTTTATGAATATTTTTTTTCTTGGTTATCTTGAAAGTTTTACCCTATATTTTTTAGAGTTTTATTAGTCATAGTGTGAATTCTATATTCTCTTATGCATACAAAAAAATATGCACAAAAAATACTATGTATGAGAGTTCATTTCTATTTGTGTACACTATCTAAGTAATCAAAATTTTAAATATGGTTTCTACATAAGAATAAATGAATGAATAAATATGCAGAAACATGTAAACATAGTTTCAAAATTCTATTTTAATCTATATAGAGTTGAAGAAAATTCAGAAAAAATTCTAACTATTAAATCTAGTTTTTAAATATACAAATGAGATATGAAGGTATAGGAGTAAAGCTGGATTTCTACAAATAAGAATATACACACATCTAATTAAATATATAATATCAAAATCCTAAAAAGCAGAGTAAGAATGTAAATCTAATTCTATAGAAGTTTAATTAATTGAATGTGAAAGTTAAAATAAAAGCATGTAAATAAACAAAATAATAAATTAAAAGACTGATCATAAGTGCTTATTGGTAAAAGAATGTATTGAAAGGAATAAATAAGTGAATATTTTAGATGATAACACATTTAGTAAGAGCATTTGAGTTTAAATATCATACTTGCACTTACCTTTCCTTTTTATTTCGAAGGAACATAGATTTCATCGTGTCTTTAATTTGTTTCTTTAGACCAAGTTTTCAGTCACTTTCTTCTTTTTCAGGAGATCATTTTCTCCTTTCTTAATTTTTTGCACTCAAGTTAGTCTTACGCAATTACTCTAATAATGTGTGAGTGCAAAGTATTTTTGTCTCTTAATAATTTATCTTTGGCTTATCTAAAGATTTCTCATATTAATCTATAAGCCAAGACATCCTCACAAATGGTGGGACTGAGAGCATATAGTGAGTTTTCAACATTTTCAGCTCTACTCTCGTTTCAACCTTATTGATGCCAATACTAGATAATTTTTTGTAAATGAAAATCATTTGGATATAAGAAATGTATCCAATCTACTTTTTTATTATATTCAGTTTAATCTATCAAAATTTTGGAAGATAGAAGATGGACTACTCTTTGAAGAGCAAAGTGGATAACATTGTTAGGTAAGCCAAATGGATCACTAAAATTATTTATCTAGCCCGCTCTGATACCACTTGTAAAGTCCTGTAGGATGGCTTAACCCAAGAGGGGAGGGGTGAATTGGGTAAATAAAAATTCATTGCTTAACCCTTGTTGGATCATTTTCCTCTTTTTGTGCTTGTGTGTGGAGTGGCTTAAGATGAATAATAGAATAGTAAAATGCAGAGAAATAAGGCAAACACACATACACACACACACAAACAAGATGATTTTTATAGTGGTTCAGGATGCCGTCCCTACATCCACTCTTCGAAAAGCACCAATTCATTATGCCTTGGGTTCCACTATATCCCATACAATGGAATACATAAGTGTCCCCGACACTTCTTCTAGATTCCAGCTCCAGGGGGCATAAACAAGAGTCCCTAACACTCTTTGGATTTTATGAGCTCACCAGGAAACTCACCCATTTCAAAGATCATAGGCAAACTTTGTAGTTTTCCTGAGCTCATTACCAACTCATTAGTTTTGAAGTTCTCCACAAACTCTTTGGTTTTTAGATTAACTAGAAAACTAATACTTTAAAAAGTATTACAATCAAGCATAGGGGCAGATATGATCTCTGCAACACTTGTGGTGTTGAAATTTGGGATAATTTCTTTTCATTTCAAAAAAGTGAGAAATTGAATTAATACAAGGTTTTATAAATAAATTTGTTATGAAAACTGAATTGAACAAAGAAAATTGCTTTATTGGCAATTTTGAGTGAAATTGACCCAAGTAGTGATTCTTAGGTAAGTCATGTATATGACTTTAGCGACTAATGTAACATGCTTATTGAGCATACTGTGACAGGTATGAGGTTCTAAATTGGACTTTAGAGACAATCTTTCAGTTTTGGATCATCAAGTTGAATGTTGCTCAAAAGGAACTTAAATGGTGAATTTGGGAAAAAGCATATCTATGATCAATATGAATGGCCTACGATAGTTATTATATGTAGTGTAATATGTGTGAAATATTAGTTTGAGTTTTGGATGTAACTTGGAATGGAAATGGCCTATTGAGTTATTTATGATAGAAAATTTGGTTAAAAAGAACTAAATAGGTGATTCCTGACAATTAACCTTAAATGAGAGGGAAAATAGCATGAACATACTTTATTTCAATTACGTAATGTGTGGGAAGTGATCATTGGGAGATTTGAAGTATTTTATGTAAAATGGGAACTATGGTGATTTTTCATAAGTGAAAAAGCTGAATTTGGAAAAATGATTCATTGTGATTGAATTTGGACAAAGATAATGGACTAATTTGAAAATGTGTTCAACATAAAAATTGTAATTAATAAAATTATTTATCCAACAGAAGAAAAATCACTCAATTTGGATATGGTATGAGAAATTTATGGATGAAATACAAAAATATCTTAGAATGAGCAGCAGGTTAATGTCGCGATATAGGAATTTAGTGTCATGACACAGGAAGTCTATTGGGCTTTAAAATCTAGAAAATCTTAATATTTCCCTCAAAAACTTTGATTTGGCAGATCAAAACTCAGACCTTTTGTCATTTGGGTGTGTTTCCATAGCTAGAAACCTTAGTGAGTGTGACCCATGGCTGATTGGGAAGACTTGGGAATGGAAATGGGTGGAAGATGATCGCCGAGCTTGGAAAATAAGGTAAGACTCATTATTTTCATCAAATTCACTTGGTTTTGATGCTAGGGTTTTGAACCCAACTTGTGTATAATGGTTTTGGAGAAGATGATAGGGTTTATGTTATTGTAATCACGGGGTAAACAATCTAATTAGTTGATTTTAATGAACTGGGCATGAGAATTCATGAAATTGGTTTACTAGGGTTTTATAAATAGTGGAAATTGGGAAATTTTAGGAATTTTGTGAAATTATCATGGGAGAAAGGTTTAATGTATGAACTATAATGTTTTGAGGCTTGTTTGGGTTGATTTGGACTAGTGGAATCAAACAGTTGATTATGCCCTAGTTGGGGATTAAAGAAGGTTTTTGAGTTGGGCTATGTAAGTCATGAATAGAGTGGATTTAAAGTATAATTGAGTTATTTGTAAGTTGTTTAGCTGTTGATCATGTAAGATACTAGATAAATATGCAAACAAGAAGATTTTAGATGATAATTGTGAAGAAACTCTAAATTAACTAGTGTTTATCATATGTTTGATGATTATAATCTAAGATTAACTATAAATAATGTATTATAATTGTCATTGGCCCTGTATAGGATGATCTGAGAAGGATGAAAAAGCATAAAGATGGAGAGATATGGTTTAGAGCTAAGAATTTGACTTAAGTAGGCGCCCATCCTTTAATTTGTTATATTGTATGATTGTGGATGAGAATCCCATTTGATTGTATCCAGGCTTGTGTGTTTTGATTTGGGGATAGTGGATGTCCCATATTTGATTGAGAATAATGATATCTGGTTTGGTTAGGGATAGTAGATATCCCTTGGGTTGAATTAATTGTTACTTGGTTTATAATAGAATATGCATGATTTATTAGGGATAGAATATTCCCTAATGTGGTTAAAAGTGAATGTTGCATATGATATGATAGTGAATAATATGATTGCATATGATGTAAATGGAATGTTGGATACATGGTAATGTCAAGCATGGATTAGACATGTTTTGAATTTAAATAAGCTATATATGGATTATTCATGATTATTTTCTATTATATGCCTACTTACTGAGTTTGCTCAAACTCACGCCTTCGTGTTTAATTTTTTAATTGACAGGCCAGATAAAGATTCCTAACCAAGGTTTGAGATTGGTGAGCCAATATTGAAGACCATATTGTTATAATAGAATAATTTATATTGAAAATTCATATGTCATTGTATATCTGTATTCAAAGATCTCAAGTGATGTATAATTATGTTAAATTGTTCCTGATATATATTGTAATGGAGTGGCATGTCATAATTGTATAAAAATATGCATATAATGTATCTTGGAATAAATTAGGTTATTACTATCAAGGTGTGATACAGATTTTCGGCTATGGGTAAGTGTGTGTTCTAGAATTTACATTGTGGCTATAGTAATTTTGATAAATAATTGTACAGGTTAAATCCTAATAATTTAGGGGATAAGCTATCCATTTTTTTATAGAAACTAATCGAGTTCCACAATGGGACTCTAGCACCCCACCCTAAAAGTGGAGAAATTAAGGTGAAATCCAGTGTAAAATGATAAGTCACACCTCGGAAGGCAGGGCATGAGAATTTCTCTCTCAGCTCTCTGTAATATATAAAAAGCTTCCCAAAATGTAAATAAAATGTCCATGAAGATAAACAGATTGTAGCTCTTAAAGGATGTAAGACAATTAAGCTCGTAGCCATGGGTGGAAGGATTTGCATATACTTAAGCTCATTAGAATGGGTTCCTTAACCACCTTCTAATCATCTTGCTTCTTCTCCTTAAATAGCTTCTTCAAAATCTAGACCCTTGGAGAAGATGGGATTTGTTGAATGTAGAAACAAGAGCAGTATTGAAAGAATAAGACCGTTTGAGTTTTTTATCATTGAAGTCCAGGTCATTTTGATTTAATTTGAGCTATTGCATCGCTGTTTAGAGAGGAGGATGAGCTATGTAAAAAGGTGTTCCTCATTTGACTAGTCACAACTTTGAAAGTCTTGCAGCACACTTATTGCAGGAAATGGTGACTGGTATAAGTTTTTACAATGACAACATGAGTGCAGATGCCATTTGTATGCTGGTCACATAAATCGAGTTTTCCTCTAACAAGTCATAGTCTCTCTTTGTCTATATTTATCTACCATTAGTTGCAGATGAATTCTTTATAGGTTTATTTATCAATTGAACTTCCATAAGAATGATTTGTCTGTTGCAGGTAGCAGACAGACTTTGAATGGCATAGATGAAGTCAAATTGACTGAGAGACAAACTATTCCTTGTTTGTCTCAGTTCGTCCAGATGATTTGTTTATTGATTAATCCTTCATGTATATGCTTTGTCTGTTAAAGATAATAGATTAACTTTAAATAGTGCTGATGAAGATGAGCTGATTGATTGACAAACAGTTCCCTTGATACGAATAGATGAAGTAGGATATGCTTCCTTTGTTTTTCGTCATTTGTTGGAGATGACAGATGAAATTCGCTTAGTCTTGCACTAATAGATGAAGTGTGATTTTCTTCTTTCGTTCCTTGTTGTCTGTTTAAGGTACTAGATGAAGCTTACTTCAACTTGCTCAAACAGATGAGATGTAGGATTCGTCTAGTGTAAGTGATAGACAAAGTGTTCTTTGTCTTGGATGGAGTACTCTGCATATCGCATAGGTTTGTTTGTTATAAGTTGTAGACAATCGTGCCTTTGTCTGTTGAAGCCCATTTCAATCCAAGTAGCACTTTGTCTATTCATCTTTGTCTATCCTTACTGTGCAGCTTCTACTTTGTCTTCTGCTTTATCCGATGCTTTGTTTGTCTTCAACTGTTTTGCACACTTCGAGCAATAAAAGGGGTTTATTCTTGCAATTCTTAGTTCTTCAATCTTGATTTGTCTATCTTAGCTCAATCGAAGTTGCACTCCATTTTTTATTCTTATTGCCTTTCTGTCCTTAGACTAATTGATTCTTCTAACTTTGTTGATCAGATAAAGTTTTCTTCTTTTGTTGCATGATTGTTTGGGCAACAATTTCTTCTTTCTTCCTTTGTTCATTTGTTCTGCCAAGCTATTGAGTTACTTCTTCATCCTTGCACTTTGTCTTGGATAGACTTTGATCAGATCAATTATAAGTGGTTCAAATTTCTCAAATGTAATTTAAGCTCTCTAATCATGGCTTCTTCTTTAATTTCTTATTTTGAATTTGTCTGTTGACATTTTCTCATTGAGGTTAACAAACAATGCAAACTCGTTGTAGCACATTTTTGAATCCTTGTTTTCCCCCATGCTTTTGTTCATGGAAGCTTCTTTTAGACAATTGCAACTTTTCTTGTTGCTTGTCTTCTGTTTTCTTCTTCTTCTTCTTCAATGATTTTCATCAGTTTTGCTCCTTTGGAATGTCACAGATTGTTGTGGCAATTTAGTGTAGAAGTTCATTATCCTGCACTTGAACTTTTCTGCACTTGCTACTTTGTTAGCTTTCATATATAATATCAGAATGTATTTTATTATCATGTGATTATAGCATATTGTAAAGTAATGATAATACACATTTCCATTGAATGCATAATATGAAAGCTCAAGTAATTATGGTGCTTAACATGGTTTAGCAAATTTATACAGTATAGATTAATTAATGATATGCGCACCATAAGATGAAGACTATGTGCTTGTTTAATTAATCATTAATGTTTATTAATTCATAGCCATATATATGATTGTTAGAGATTTAAGTATACAAGTTTCTAAATTTAATGCAAATTTTATTATCATCAAAATCATATATAATATAAGTTAAGACATCTTTACAAATGGTGGGGCAGAGAGCATATAGTGAAATGTCAACATTTTTAGCTCCACTCTCATTTCATCCTCGCTTATGCTAATATAGTTGATTTTCCATAGATGAAGATCATTTGGCCATAAGATATATTTCCAATCTCTTCTTCTATTACTCATAATTGTATATATTGAAAATATTGAAGTGGGGATATGGAGTATCCTTAGTAGAATAAAGAGGTTCACATTATTGGGTAAGCCAAATAGATCACTAGAATTGTTTATCAAACCAGGCATTGTGATAGATGTAGGGTCCCATAGTATGACCTAACCCAAGAGGGGAGGGGTGAATTGGGTATATGAAAATTTATTGATTAACCCCTATTTAATAATTTCTCTCTTTTCATAATTATGTGTTTTGCATTGCAAGATAAATAATAAAATAGTAAAGTCCATGAAGAATAAAGCAGAAAAACAAACAAAAACAAAACAACATGACTTTTATAGTGGATCCGGAATCTCATGACTACATTCACTCTTCCAAGAGCACACACTCATTGTGCCTTGGGTTCCACTATATCCCACATAGTGGAAATACATTAGTACTCCCAAAACTCTTCTGGATTCTAGCTTCAGGGGGCATAAACAAGTGTTCCCAACACTCTTCTAGATTCCAGCTCCAAGGGACATAAACTTAGTACTCTCAGCACTCTTCTGGTTTTCATGAGCTCACCTGGAAACTCACTACAAGCTCACTGATTTTTAGATTAACCAGAAAACTAATACACATTTAAGCATAGGGGAAGATAAGATCTTTTATAGCTCTAGTAATGTAAAAAGATCTTCCCAAAATATAAACTCAATAGTTATAAAGATTTATAGGTTAAATTTCAAAGATAGATAACTTAAGGTTTAAACTCTTGGCCATGAGTGGAAGGATTTGCATGATGTTATGCTCATTTGAAATGTTTTCCTTCACCTCCTTTGAATCATCTCACCTCTTTTTCTTAAATAGCTCTTTATAATTTTGACTATTAAAGAAGATGGGTTCCACTGAATGCAGAAATGAGCAGCAATAAATGAAGAAGACTGTTAAGATTTCTACCATTGGAATGCATGACTCTTGATTTGTCTTGAGCTGCTACATCCCCATTCTTTTACTAAGAGGAAGATGAGCTATTTTTGAAATACCTTTTCTCATTTTGACTTGACATAGATGGAAAACTTGTAGTGTCACTTGTTAACAGAAATGGTGACTAAAATGTGTCTGCAAGATGAAAGCAAGAGTGTAGATGTCATTTAGATGCAAGTCACCTAAATCAATTTTTCTCTAACAAGTCATGACCTCTCTCTATCTGCATTTGTCTGCCATAAGTTTTAGATGAATTTCTTCATGAGATTTGTCTATCAGTTGATCCTTCGTGAGTGTGATTTGTCCATTGTAAATAACAGACAAAGTCTAGCACCATAAACAAAGTCAAACTAATCGACAGACAAACTCTACTTTGTCTGCTTAAATAGACAAAGTACGATGTTCTTCTTTTGTTCCACATTTGTCTGTTGAAAGTGTCAAACGAACTCTGCTTTACTTTATCTTGGATGAATTAGGCTCTACACTTCATCTATAGGTTTGTTTGTAGTAAGTTGCAGATGAATGTGCCTATGTATTGAAGTTCACTTTGTCTAAGCAACAACTTTGTCTATGCAGCTTCGTCTATGCTTAGTGTGCTACTTCTACTTTATCTTCCACTTTGTCTATAGTAACAAATGAATTTGTTCCCATAGACAAAGTCGAATTCCTCATTTGTTCTGCATTTGTTCAAGCGATAGATGGAGTTCATCTTTGCAACTTCTTGCTTTCTTCATTCTTGATTTGTTTGTCTTTGCTCAAGTGGAGTTGCTTCACTTTATCTTTATATCTTGCTTTTTATCCTTGGGCAAATTCTTTCTTCTTGCTTTGGTGGTCAGACAAAGTTTCGTATAGTTTCCAGTAGCACAACTAATGTCCCCTGGATATATTTGAAGGACTAGGCATTAAATGTATGGGAAGATGAAGCTCTTGAATGATATTTGAAGGTTAGAGCTCTTGGCCCAAGATTGCAAAGATTTGTGGAAGGTTTTGTCTTAATCCTTTTTCTTCTTCAACTCATTCTTACTTTATCTTAGACAAACTCTAGCCAATTGATAGTCCAAAGTTTAAGCTCCCTAATCATGGCTTTATGTTCAACTTTTTCTATCATTGCATTTGTCTGTACAAATTTATCTTTGGATTTAATAAATAAAGCAAGCTCCTTGTAACTCATCTTTCAAGCCTTATTTTCTTGTTCTTCTATCTCCTCTAGTTTTATTCTTTAATATAGTTCATTTGTTATGTAGCAGATGGTTGTGGTAGATGGTCGTATTCCTACACTTGCTATGTTCTTTGCTCTAAATGTATATCATTTTAACAAAACATATTTATACTTGTAATTTGCACTTGTTGTTGAACCAGGATAATATACATCTCTATTTAAGCACATAATATAAAATCTTAATAAAGCTTAGTGCTGAATATGATTCAACAAATTAACACATTAAAGAATGATAAATAAGGTTAAGTGCACTATGAAATAAAAGATGTATGCTTGCATAATTAAATATTCATGGTTATGTACACATTTCACATTATCAATTAACATTTATCGAATCATAATTATGCATATGATCATTAATAATTTAAGAACACATTATTTTATTATTTTATCTTAATAAAAAAATTATAATCAAAATTATATATATTAATACTGACAATTTCCCCCTTTTTGATGATTACAAAACTTTGAAGACTTGTGTTTAAAATTATAATGATTTGTTAACAGAACTCCCCCTGAGTAATTAACTTATATACTCCTATAGGGTTCAACACATTGTTTTCTAAATCTCCTCCTCTTATGTTATTCTCACACAAGTCTCACATTCTTCTCCCCCTTCTTGTCAGAATAAAAATGGTTTAGCCTAGGGTAATAGAATGATCTTTCTCACAAATTTTATTCTTCTTTCCCTATCTTGTTGAGCCCTGGAATATTATTCTCTCTCCCCCTGTCATCTAGAGTCTTTATATATATTAGCACATGATTTTCTCTCTCCCTTAATCTCATATAAATCATAGCCTAATCATTTCATGAGATGATTATGTATCAATGTAAAGATTAGATTCATATTAATGATAATGCTCAATATGTAAACAGCTGTTAAGCACATGTGTATAAGCATAATAAGTTTCCACCAATACAAGAGGTAGATTCATATGAAGGGCAACATTCAAACATAAGCATGTATTATTCATCAAAATCATGATTATTTCATATCGGGAAACAAAATTAATATTTAAAAATGATTTCATGTAAATACAGTGACAATGCATAGTTTTAGCTTGATAGGTTCAATGTTGGGTCCTTGTTTTCAATGTGCATCTTCTTATCTTTGTTTCAATAGCTAACTATCATTATTATCAAGAGAGATGGTTGGGAGTATTAATGGCAAAGTTAATAGGTTGCTTGGGAAGTGGAGAAATGCTTCTTATTCTCTTTAATGTGTAGAAGGGTTAGAGACAAGATGACCTTTCAGTGCATATCAAAGCAGTCATGAAGTCATCGAGTTCTTCTTCGAGGTAGATTCAAGGTAAAGAGGACAATGCAAGTGTCAAGACTATAGAGAGAATTCAGTTTCTTCATGACAGAATCAAGCAATTAAAGGAAGATTTGTTTTCCATTATGGATAATACTGCTCATTTTAAACATCTCTTAACCAAGAACTTTGTGGCTTATATGGAAGCCATAGATTAAAGTAATCATTAATCATGATGTCCTTGTCAATAGCCTGTGTCCAAGCCACCATCAAATTTTATCCTAGCTATCTGCTGAGCTCTAGATTAGAGGCAACTCATCCATAATATAATTCCAGTTTTCATGTTGCATTCAATTATGATACTTGATGAACTTCCTACAATAGAAGTATAGACATAATCTCTCCACAATCAGCGCTTTCCCTTATAAACCTCTATGGCATGAGTTCATAATAGCACCTAAAAGGGGAATAGTTATAAAATCCAAAGATGCCAACAACCCTATATCAAGAGGCCTTGCCACCTTTTAAAAGGCAACAATCACATGAAACTATTCCACTAAAATTCGTATAAAAACAAAAAACCAAACCCAATAATGTTTCCCTACACTTGGTCACTATCATAAAATATAATACAACAAAATAAAAAAGGATCAAGATTACAATTAAGTAAGGAGAACTAATCATTTAGAAGATGATGAGAAAGGAAACAAAATATTTAGCATATCATAGCAAACAAAGAAATGCAGGGAAAAATGATCATGGAACTACTGAATTCCTACTGTAAAATATCCATTTCACTTGAGTAAAAGGAAAGTCAAATCATTTGCAATTCTAATCATGGTCAATTAACAAATCACAAAAACTCAACTTACCTCATTTTATAATGCAAAACCCAGGGTTAAATAGTTCCCCAGCATCCTAAACCAACAATCTAGAAGGTGGGCAAAAGTGCATTTCCTCCCACATCAAAAAGTAACTAAACCCTCCAGTCTTAGGCAAAAATTATGAAACTACCAATAACATTCCAATGGAAACTGCTGTGTTGTATGAAAAGAAAAACATGAACAAAACTTTCCCTTCTGATATCTTTCTAGGCTCCAAGTTCATCTCTTGGAGGTTCAACAAAGGATCATTAGATTGAAAGAATACACGATTCAAAGAATTTGACATTATACGCATTATCTCCATTACAACTTCAATTTTCCTTACTGTGATAAATGCTAGATTGTTCACAATCACTTGACCTATAAGTCGTGTACTTCTGGCTTCTCCTGGAAATCAAATAGAGGCAATGGTACATTAATGTCTCATGGAACTTGAAGCTCATATTCCAACATTATAGGTACATTAAGCTACACTAAACAAATGTTGTGGTAAAAAATAGGCATAATACACTCATTTGCTAGGCCATGACCAAAACAAACCTAATAGTTGAAGATTTTTGTAAAGGAACACAATGAACACACTTATCAAGTCCAAGCAGAAGAATATCCCACTTATGTAGGATGCAAGCCTTCTAGAAACTGCATCTGCACAAGTGTGGTTCGCACTTGCCAAAATGACAATTAGCCTTTCAATTAAGATGGCTGGGAGATATCTTTGGGGATGCATTTTCTAACCTAAGCTTTGATGATGGCACTTCTCTTATCTTGGTCTACCTTCTCTACCACAAACTTGGTATGCTCATCTTCCTAGGCTATTATTTGCTTAGCTTCAATTGTAGTTCTAAACTTCTTTCCAAATGTTAGGCTTGCATCATCCAGTGAAATGTTGAAATTTGCCACCCTATTCATCAATATTCTCCATATCTCCCTACTTATAGTCTACAAGGGGAGTGGAAATAATCATCAAATCCAGAACCACTAGCCCAAATTACTAAACTAATGGAAATGCTTATTCCGACTAGACAGGTTTTCAAGCTAGCTATCCTAAATTCTCAGCATTTTAAGATTGCAAGCATTGGCCTCAAAGTGATACACATTTGTAAACCACTAGAACCAATAGTAAATAGTTCAATAAGGGACTGCACAAGTAAGCCTCTGCTTTAATTATAATATAGAGGGCAAGTTTAGACCATTTCCCCCACATATCCATAAACAAGGGCAACTATGATTTAGCTAACCTAGATAAGAAAGCCAGTTCCCACATCCAGGTAGAAAAATAAGATCACATCAAGGGATGGACAGTTTCTCTCACCTTTTACGTTAACCTTCTTGTTGACCATCATTGGGATGCAGCTCCTCCAAAGATTAATCATGATGTCAAGGGGAAAAGATGGCTGTAGGCAATCGAGATTTCAGAGCATGTTGGAATTTCTAGTTCAAATCACTATCATGATGAGGGATTTCTGAGAGGGAAATGGTAGAGAGTAAAGTGAGGCTAGGGTAAGGTGGATTTTCAAGTCCAAATCACTATCATGATTAGGGATTTTTGGGATGGAAAAGGGAGAGGAAGAATGTCTGAAAAGCTGTCATGGTAGGGTTGGTTTTTTGGAGAGGAATTCAGGAAGACAAAGTCCTCATCAAGATAGATTTCTTGAGAGGAAGAAGCAAAACTTAGGGTTGGTTTTTGAGTATGAAGAATCGAGAAGAGGAGATGGGGAAACCTACTCATGTGTTGCCTACGTGGGAATTTATGTTGTTACTCCGCTGCTTCTCTTTCAATCAAAGCTGTCTGTTACTAACATACAATGGATGGGCACATTTGTAGATTGCCAAAGACTACAAATGTGTGTATCTTTTCCTTTAGAGATATGGTGTAAAGCAATCAAAAGTATTTCAGAAATGCTAAGAAGCAATTCAGAAAAACTCAAAAGTATTTCAGAAGATAAGGCGTGAAGCTAAGAAGCTATTTACAAATAATTAGACTTATTTCAGAGATGAATCAAAATTCCTTGGAAGATAAGGTGTGAAGTCCAGAAGTATTCAGAGCCACTTCGGAACCACTTTAGAGACAAGTAAGAATTTCCTTCAGAGACAAAGTGGAATCTCAAAATTAACTCCAAGGCAATCTCGTACTTCAAAGGTAGTTTAGAAGCTATCTAGAATCACCTCAGAAGTAAAATGCCCTAAGAAGAATGAAGTTTCTACAATCAGAAGCTTGTTGAAATTCAAACTTTAGAAATGCTTCCAAGTTTTAGAATTATAACAGAAGATCAATAGCAGTAATATAGAATAAACACAGAAGAAGTTTATATGCTCAGAAGCTTTTTAGAAGTATCTGAAGTTGTTTAGAGGCATCTTCAAGAAGTTAAGATTCAAGAAGCACATTAGAGGCAAAATGTAACCTTCAAAAAACCTCAGAAGCTCTTTAGAGACAACTCAAAAGTTGTTCAGAGGCACCCTAAAAAAGCCAAGACTTAAGAAGTTCATCAGAAATAAAAATTCAATCATCCAGAAACACTTTAGAAGTTTCTCAAAAGCAAAAACATGACTGATGAACTTGTCACAAACAAGATTCAGCCTTCAAAAGAATCTAAAATGATCGACCATGTAGAAATGCTTTTGTTGCCACTAACTCAGAAGTTCAACAGAAGAATCTCAAAAGTTTTGCATTAAATACACAACAATAACAAATAGGTAGATGAAGCTTAGAAGTTCTGAATACTTATCACAAAACTTCCATAGCTGGATAGAAGAGAAAAAATGCTATAAGGCTTTAAATCTATTTTTTCAAATGGTCAGAAAGCTACCCAAAATGATCATTAAAGATAAGATGTTTTTCACAACTTATGAAAGGAAGATTCAAACATTTGGGAAAGAAGATCTGAGAACATGAGAGATAAGAAAAAGTTTTCTTAAGCATTTACTAAGGCTTTCAGATTTAATTCCATGTGATCAGCTCCATCACGTAATATTCTAACAAGCATTCAAAGCAAATTATTCAACAACACTTAGAGTATAATCTTTATTATTCTTTGCTACCATATTCATTGTGTTTTTATCACTATACTTTGTACACTGCCTATCAAGAGGCATTCAATTATATACACACTTATTTACTATTTTCTTATTTGAAAGCAAGGGGCTTGCATCTTATAGTAAACAACAACTAGGGAAACTTGCTAAAGTTTGTATAAGTTATTGGTGAGCTTTGAAAACCATCTTGTATAAGTTTTTGGTGAGCATTGAAAACTAATGTGTATAAGTTGTTGGTGAGCTTTGAAAACCAACTTGTATAAGTTTGTTGGTGAGCTTGAAAACCTACAAGGGTTAGTGGAACCTAAGCTTAGCAAAAGAGGCTAACTCAGAGAAGTACAGTAGGTACCTGGTTAAGGGCCAAACCACTATAAAAACTACTGTCTTAGTGTGTTGAGTGATCTTCTCCATTTTATTTTAGCACTACCTTTTGAACTTAGCCAAAATTTTTAAAGGCTCAATTCGCCCCCCTCTAGAGCCACCATTAGCTAGGGACCAACACTTTCCTCTCCTTCCCATTTGATGAGTAACGAAACCCATTTCCAGCAACCTAACCCTAGCTTATTTGAAAATTTTGGCTGCTGCCATAGTGTCGTTGCCCGTCTGTTCATTTCTCCCAAGCCATCTACCTTTCCTGCTGTTGCTAATGGCTAACCCTTACTACTGCTACTCCCATCCCTTACTGCTACAATGGCCAACTTTCCTTGCTACTATTGCCGAAAACACAAACCCTTAACTGTCTGATTCTCTTCTGAATGATTTGAAGAGAACTGCCTAATTTTTTTCCTAATTCTCATTATTAACAATTCAACCCTTCTTCCTTCTTGATATCTCAAAGGCTCACTTTGTTTACTGATTACTTTTATTTTTAGTGCTTAATGAGTGTAACTATGTTGGTCTTATTTGTTTTCAATGACTGATTGAAATGTTTGGTGACATTTTGAGTGAATTTTTATATTCACATATTATTCTAACTTATGATGCCAAGCAATTAGCTAAAGCAACAGGGATACAACTACTATTTATTTTACATGTGGAGTACATGCATCCATGGTTTGGGAAGTCTTTTGTATTATAGCTATGCTACCTCTACTTCCAAATTTTCTCACTAGGTTTTGAATAGCAGATATGACATTTACTTCCATGTGCACCTGTAGGCTCCCATGTTTATGCAGTCTCAAGTTCCTGCCCTTGTGGAACTGATGTGGCTACTAGGTCTATAACACTAATTGGTAGATTAAATAGAATGATCCAGTTTAAGGAGAAATCATGTGACATGGTGCGTTACTATTGTGTAGGAGCTTCATCACTGTTGCTTCTATTAGATTCAAATCCCTTCTTATGCTGTAGTTGTATCCCATTCACCAATATTGTTATTGCTTACATTCTTTCTCAGGGTGATGAAAATGTTGGAGTTGCTTTACTAACTTATCCTATTCTCATTACCTTTGATATTCTTTTATATCTGGTAATTGTTCTTGTCTTCATGTTGAAGCTAGAATTCATAGAAGCTTCCAGTGTGAATTTGTTGTTGATTATTCTAGCTATTGGGATTATTTAAAAATTTTGAGATATTCTTCATTTTACAATGGCAAATATCAAATTCATATTTGCACTTCTTTGACTATTTTATTCATGGAGAAAAATTGTGGAAAGGCATGGTTATTATTGTCAGCATGAATACATAGTCTGATTTAGTTCCAAAAGGTGAGGATCAAATTAAACATCTAGAATTGACACATTAAGCCATATCTTTAGTTGCAGAAGATCCATTCATTGATTCTCAGAATGACACATGATACCTATGCATCATCTTATAGCATTGATGATTTTGTTTAGAAACATCAAGTAATTTTTATATTGAGATGTTTAGAAGGTTGTTTTTGTTTTTTAAGCAATCTTAAATGAAATTTTTAGATAATTTGATTTTCCCAAAATAAGTTGTATGATTCAACAGTCAAATTTAGGATACCTAATCTTTCAACTGTTGCCTTACAGTGCATCCCAAATAAAAATTCCCTCCCAAAACAAAATTCTTTGGTGTATGGGGATGTGTATGGAATTAGTAGTGAAGTATCAACCATCTTTCGTGGAACATTCCTCTGCAAAGGTACAACATTTGATTTGAAGTTTGTCTACAGACGCTGTTTTTCTCTTCAAGTCATTTACTAGTTGGCTTCACAGGTAGGATTTGGTGAAATAATGGGAAATATAGGCCTTTTTAATGTTGAAGTTCATCCAATGCTAAAAGAAGTAAAGGGCTGACATTTGGAGGCTTCCTAGATGAACTTCTACAAGTCAAAACAACTGAAAATGATGTTGGCTAAAATGTTGTCTTGTTTCTAATCTTTTCTATACATGACAGAGAATACAAAGCACCTCTCCACTTCCCAAGCAACCCATTAACATTGCCATTAATATTCCTAACATCTTTTTTAAAAACATTTGGGGTGAAGAAACAAAACATAAGTAGATGCACATTAAAATCAAGGACCCAACATTGAACCCATACAATTAGAATCATGCATTGTCACCATAAGATTTATCTCCTTGCATGAAATCATTTTGAATAATAACTTAGTGTCCTTGATAATCATGTTTTGATGAATAATATGTAAATTGATAAATGCTTAAAAGTTGTTTACATGATTAAAATTTCAACTATATCCTTGATATTAGTAAGAACTTACCTTAATCATGATGCCCTTAAATAAATTAATTATACTTGAAAACTTCTTAGTTATTCAATTTCAAATACTTGAATGTTGCTCTTGATATAAATATGCTCTTTATATTTATCCCATGTAATGATTTTGCTATGAGGGATTAAAGGGAAGAATGGGTAAATGAATGTCGAACCCTACTTAGGACTTCGCAAAATACTTTCAAGAAACCAACAAAGGGTATGAACTAAGGGGGAGAGAGACATGGGGAGAAACAAAAGTAACAATAAGGGGGAGAAGAATAAACAAATAAGGAAAAGAAGGATGTGCTGAACCTTTTTGATTCTAACAAAAAGGGGGAGAGTGATAAAAGGGTCAAACCTCATAGTATTATATAAGTTAACTATTTAGGAGGAGATTAGGGGAAGATTACAATTTTAATAACAAGTCTTAAAAGTCCTGTCATTATCAAAAAGGGGAAGATTGTTAGGATTATTATATATGATTTTCATGATAACAAAACTTATATTAAGATGAAATAATATTTGTGCTTTAAATGATTTGATAAAAGTTTAAAATTTGATATATGCTTGAAATGTATGCATGATCATAAAAGTTCAAATCATATTGGCATATAATCTTGTTTAATGTACTGATATTTCTAATGCATTTAGTATTGATTACTATATATGTTGAAATATATGATTCACATTAAGCCTCATTAAGTTATCATATTATGTGCTTAAATGTTAGAAACTATGCTTGAAACATATGCGTAATTATAAAGGATTAATTATACAGGCATACATTATTAAGATAACTTTTGATCTCCATATTGCAACTATCTTGACTATCACTTCTTATTGTGGACCATATGTTGCCATTATTCCTTATTGAATTATCATATCATGTGCCTAAATAGAGATGTATATTATCCCTACTCCATAACACGTGCATAACACATAAGGATAGGTACATTTTGATTATATGATGCTAACAACGTAGCAAGTATAGAAGACTTCCAAGTGCAAAACTGCGAACAGTGACCTAAACTATCTGCTATGTTTAAAGGGATTAAATTGCTAAAGATCATGGAAGAAGATGAAGAAGAAAACAAAGCTTCGAAGATGAGCTACAAGGAGTTCACTTTGACTATAAAATGCAATGAAATTTCTACAGACAAATGCAAAGACAAACGGGTGAAGACGAAGCCATGATCAAAGAGTTTAAACTGCAGACCATCTATTAGCCAGAGTTTTTTTGAGACAAAGTAAGAAGAATCAATTCCATCATGTGCTTAGACAAATGAAGAAAGAAAAATGACAAAGAGATGGTCACCTAAACAACTATGTACAAAGGGAAGAAACTTTGTCTGACCAACAAAGCCAGAAGAATGAATTCATCTAAGGATAAGAAGGTGTAAATACAAAGTAGAAGTAACTTTGCCTAAGCAAAGATAGACAGATCAAGAATGAAGAAAGGAAGAATTTGCAGATATGAACTCCATTAGTTGCTAAAAAATGAAGAACAAGAAATTCTACTTCATCTATGGTATCAAAATTTGTCTATAAATTTCTATAGACAAAGTGGAAGATAAAGTAGAAGTAGCACAGTGTGCACAGATGAAGCTGCAAAGACAAAGTGACAACTTGGACAAAGTAAACTTTAATACACAAGCACATTTGTCTACCACTTATACAGACAAATCTATAGACAAAGTGCAAAGCCTAATTCATCCAAGACAAAGTAAAACGGAATTCGTCTGTCACTTTCTACAGATGAATGATGAACAAAAGAAGAACCCTCTACTTCATCTATTTGAGCAAGACAAAGTAGAGTTTGTCTGTTTATCAGTTTAAATTTTTCTATAGCACTAGAATTCATTAGTTACCTACTATAGACAAATCACATTCACAAAGGATTGATTAACAGACAAAACTCATGGGAGAATTTGTCTAAGATCTATGGCTAACAAATTTAGATAGAGAGAGGTCATGACTTGTCCAAGATTAATTGATTTATGTTACTTGCATCTAAATGACATTTGCACTTGTTCTTTCATTATGCAGACTCATTTCAATTACCATTTTTAGTAACAAGCACCACTGTAGGTTTTTTAGTTGTGTTAAGACAAAATAAGAAAAGACATTTCAACAATAGCTCATCTTCCTCTTTGTAAAAGAACAACATTGCAGCAACTCAAGACAAATTGGAAGGCATGCATCCAAATGGTAGAAATCATAATGGTCGTCTAGATTCAACACTACTCTCATTCCTGCATCAATCTCAACTTTCTCCTCTGCAATGGTCAAGCTTCTAAAGATCTATTTAAGGAGATAAGTTAGATGATTTAAAGGTAATGAAAGACGACATTTCAAATGAGCTTAACGTTATGCAAATTCTTTTACCCATGATGTAATCTATAAATCTTTATTGCCATTATCTCTACATTATGGGAAGATCTTCTTATATTACATAGAGCTGCTAAAGGATCATATCTTCCCCCATACTTTATTGTAACACTTTGTAAAAGTATATTAGTTTTTTGGCTATTCTGAAAACCGAAGAGTTAGTGGTGATCTCTAAAAACTCATCAAGTTTGCTGGTGAACTTAGAAACTAGTGAGTTTCCTGGTGAGCTTGTCAAAACCAGAAGAGTGTTAGGAGCACTGTGTTTATGCCCCCTAGAGCTAGACTCCAGAAGAGTGATGGGAGCACTATGTTTATGCCCCCTAAAGTTGGAATCCAGAGGAGTGCTGGAAGCACTATGTTTATGCTTGGAGCTAGAATGCAGAAGAGTGTTGTAAAAGAATGATGTTGTAGCAGCTTAAGACAAATTAGAAGGCATACATCCCAATGACAGAAATCACAACGGTCATCTACATTCAAAGCTACTCTCATTCCTGCATCAATCCCAACTTTCTCCTCTATAACGGTCCAACCTTGCGAGCTCATATATCACTCATGGATGCTTAAGCTTAAATAGTTTATTGATTAGGATTTGCATGGAGATATAGTAGATCACTTCAATAGGCACACCTAATATAGCACTTGACAAATGGTGGTGAATACTTTAGTTCATTTGATTGACAATGAGAAGAATGATAATTTCCTCAATGCAATTCATCCACATAAGTGGATTTCCTAGGTAAAGTCGAATCCCTAGATACTTCATCCATTGATCTTTCTTCCTTTGCTCTTATGATTTGTTAACTTCATTATTCTGTTTAGATTTTTTTTAACAATTGTTACAATTTACTCAATCAAATAATACTGATTTGGTATAAATTTTGTACTTAGTGTGTAAAAACACACTTCCTCATGGGAACGATACTCAACTCATCTCACCTATATTACTTGTAACCCTACATACTTGCGTGAGACCCATCAAGTTTTAATGCCATTGTTGCAGAAGAAGTGAAGTTATACACTAATATCATTACTAATCAAGATTGGTATTACTTTATTTTTTTGTGCATATTTTATAGTTTATATGTTTAGGTTGATTCTTAGGTTTAGTTTGTTTTGAATTTTAGGTCTAATCTACATTATTATTATTTTTATTATAGAGAGTTGGTGTATGGTATGAAGTCAGCAAGGTGATCTAGCTGAATTTGACCTTGAAATTGATCGTACTTTTAGAAGATGACTAAGAGAACAATGGATTCTAACTGAAAAGATGGAGGAAGTTGGTGAGGCTAAAAATCCATGTAGGCTCTTCAGAGATTATACTGCTCCAACTATTCAGGGTAACACATTAAGTGTCAAGAGACTAGTAATTCAAGCAAACAATTTTGAGATTAAGCCATCTCTCATTTAGATGCTTTAACAATTGGTGCAATTCAATGGACTTCAAAGTGATGATCCAAATAACCACATAGATGCTTTTCTTGAAATCTATAATATAATAAAATATAATGGAGTTTCTAATTGTGTAATTAGATTGAGATTATTTTCATTTTCTCTTGGGGACAAAGATAAAATTTGGCTTTCTTCTTTACCTGTAGGATCAATCACTACATGAGATGCTATGGCATAGAAGTTTCTTGGTAAGTTTTTCCCTCTTGTAAAATCTGTAAAGATGCAGAATGTTATCACAAATTTTATGCAGATGGATAATGAATCTTTATATGAGGCATGCAAAATATTCAAGGAGTTGCTAAGGAGATACCCATATCATGGACTACCTATATGGATGTAGGTACAAACATTTTACAATGGGTCTAATCCAAATTTTTGGTCTATGACTGATGCAGCTATAGGAGGATCATTGAATAATAAAATGCCAGAAGAAGTTTACAAACTTTTGGAGGAGATGACATCTAATAGTTATCAATGGCCTACTGAGAGGCTACCAATGAGAAGAACAGTTGGATTGCATGAAGTGAACGCCCTTACTATACTCACTATAGAGTTTAAAGCATTGAATCAAAAGATTGATAACATGATTGCTTTAGCAATGAAAATTCAGAGAATGACTTATGATTTCTATGTTGGAAGACGGTAACATAAACTGTCAGGAGGTAACACTTTTGCGCAACCTAGTGAGAATGCTAACTTTGTTGGTAATTTTCATAGGTAGTAGAACAATCCCTACATCAACACTTACATCCTGGGTCACGAAATCATCCAATTTTTTATGGAGTAATCAGAATGCGATGAGACCATCACTAGAATTCAAGCAACCAGAATAGAAAAAGTCAAAATTGGAAGAACTTATCACCAAACTAGTAAGCAACACTCAAGATTTTATGAACAACGCTAAGATGAAATTTTAAAAGCAAGAAGCATTAATCAGAAACTAAGAGGCTTCAATCAAAAATTTGTAGATGCAAGTTGGACAGATGGCAAATCTGTTGTCAGGCAGATAACAAGGTTCATTACCTAGTAATACCGAGATAAATCAAATTGAGATGATAAAGGCTGTAACTCTAAGGAGTGGCAAGCAGTTGGGAGAAGAAGATGGTGAACAAGAGGCTCCCAAGGACAAGTTGTCGTTTCCATAAGTATGGCTTAACCCAAGAGGGGAGGGGTGAATTGGGTATATAAAAATTCATTGTTTAACCCCTGTTAGACCATTTCCCTCTTTTCATGCTTATTTGTGGTGTGATGTAAAGTGAATGATAAAACTGTAAAGCGCATGAAGGATAAAGCAAGTAAACAAAGCACACACAAACAATATGATTTATATAGTGATTTGGGAACCCCGTCCCTACTTTCACTCTTCCAACAACACACCCTCATTGTGTCTTGGGTTCCACTATACCCCATATAATGGAAATACAATAGTATCCCTGAAACTCTTCTAGATTCCAACTCTAGGAGGTGTAAATAAGTATCCCTGACACTCTTCTAGATTTCAGCTTCAAGGGGTGTAAACTAGTATCCCCGACACTCTTCTAAATTCCAACTCTAGGGGGCATAACTCTAGTTTCATAAGCTGACCAGAAACTCAACCTTTGTAGGTATTTTGTGTACATGAATATGCCTCTGACTAGGCTGATAAGTACACACAGTTAAAGCACAAATACAAATGATAAAATAATAAGCACATTACAGTGATTTTGAACTCCATTGATGTAGTATTGATGTGGGATTGAAGCTCTCTGATCTTTGTAGCACTTAGAGTGAAAACACTTGGGAGACTTGAATGGGTTTCTTGTTGGTTGATTCACCTTTATCATTTAAAATGTTCAAGCACCTTGATGATCCTTTGGGAGAACTTGATCTTTGAGTAACTCCCTATAGCACATAAGATCTCCCTTAAATATATTGAAGAAGTAGGCCTTGAATAGATAAACAAAATTAAGCTCTGAAATGATATTTGAAGGTTAAACCTCTTGGCCTAGGGATGCAAAGATTTATAAAAGGTGTTAGGCTCAATCCCTTTTTCTTCTTCAACTCCTTCCTACCCCCCACCCCCCCCTGAAA
>JAYJMB010019580.1:0-42472 GCA_036873735.1 Pouteria campechiana
TATATATAATAGCTTGAACCAGGCTACGATTGGAATGGATTGTCCAGTTCAAGCGATTTTTGTGGTAACTATGAAACCGGTCCTGGACCGGACTGTTACTCTTGCAGTTCACGGTTCAAAGTGGGTGGATTGGCAGGCTACCTGAACTCATTATGGTAGGTGGAATGTGCTTTTCAGTAGATTCGAAGAGATGCTTGCCTGACTACCAACTGTTCTAAACAATACTATTTACAGCCGGCTTTCTTTTGTTTTCAATCATTTTCTATTCAATTTTCTAACTCCATCATCGAACATTAGTGGCTACACATGTAATTATCACAAATATGATATATCCACCTAATTTTTGTTTTCTGACACACCATCCATCCAATGAAAAAATCCATCCAAAGGTCAGGTGCCCCACAACAAGAGAGCAGTTTAAAACCACAACAGATGGACTCAGCTTGATACAAAATGTCATTTTGATACCGAAAGAAAATGAAGCATGAAGTGGGGCCCTTCCTTTTGGGCAATCATTTAACTGCTCACACCACAGACCATTGTTACACAGGAGTATGGAGAACATAAGCTGTCCAATTTCCACTCGAGAACCTGGTAGAGTACAAAGGAAGCAAGAAAATTTCAAAGAGAAGGGAGTGTAAAAAGAATCAGAATGTTTCCTTCATGGTTGGTAACTTGGTAAGCTTGGATACTTATAGAAAGGAAATAGTTACCAACTTGTAGACACCCCTGCACCATTCCAACTAATGGGCCCAGCCCAAATTTGAGCACCATTACACTAGTGGGCCAAGCCCATTTACAAGTTTTAGCAGCTGCAATGAAAAGGAAATAAAAATGATAAAAAGAAATGCAGCAATGATTGGGGTGGGACCCACCCTTGCAACCAACACCAAAAGTGCCGACACTTGTCTAAGCACAACTAGTAGCCAAAGCTGCACAAAGAGCTATAAAATAGGTAGGAATATTCCTCTTGGCATACAGTGGAAAAATTCCAGCAACAAGGTTCTACAGAGGTGTTTCTGTGTCTAGAAATCAGCATTCTCCTCCTTTCCAAAGAAGTTTCTCCTCCAAAGAGGCAAAAAATGGAGTATAAAAGCTACTCTAAAAGGCGAATAGGTCATCCCTCCTGAGCTTCCACAATCTCCACGTAAATGAATGCTAATTTACCACCTTGCTTGCTTTCTAATCTGTGACATAATTTAGTTGAAGTAGGTCAATTTAGAGCAAAAGAATTGGGGTCTAATTCCCCATGTTTTGAATCAGTAGCAACTCCTCGTTTCTGAATGCATTTTTGTGATCGATGAATCCACAAATCTTTCACTGAGGAATACCATGTCAATTCACTCGAATGACCATTTTACCATCTATTTAAAAAATAACATAGTCATTCAAAAACGTGCACTTATTTTGATTCTTTCATTACTCAAACTTCTTTACATTACAGGCTACAGGAAGTGCTTTTTGATTGGGTCCGTTGTAAAATCATTTCCATCAAGACATTGGACTTTTCACATATACTTTCTATTTGGCCCATAGTAGTAGCCATAGAGGTACTACACAACCGCATCTATTCTTAATAATTTTACTTTTTTTTATTTTCATTATCTATATTTCTAACCATCAATCGTATCTTTCCCTATCATTGGCCTTCTCCATTTTGTCTTTATTTGTTTTATACCAGACATTTTCTCATTTCATTGATTCTTGTTTTCAATATTCCCTTTTTTTGTTTTCACTTTTTTTCTTCCACTAACCAAATATTCGAACACACCCAAACCAATCAATCAGCTTTGTTTACCAAGTGGATCAATTATGTGGGATGAATGAGGCTGGAAATTCAATCAATGTCCACAACCAATCATTTTCTCATCTCTCTTTTTCCTGGCTACTTGTTGGGTTACTGTGTATGCCCCGGTGACACCAAACAGATGACAGTTTCAAAAGAATGGTCCAATGTGCCATTGATGGTATTTAGGGGGAAAAAAAAAGACAATTGCTTCATCGATTATGCCTTAATATCTTTTTAAAAACTTATGAAATTTTGTTGTAACATTTTGGCTTGAAAAAAAAACTGCCGAATACAGGCGAATACATTCTGATATGACAATAATATGGAAAAAAGTTGTTGTGCCATGTCAGTTTCAGCTTGGCTGATCACCCTACCAACATCAATCCAAAACTGGCCACGTAGTGAGCATCTTCACTTCACCAAACAAGAATCAGAAGAGGCTTGATTAGCTCTTGCTGAGGAAACTTCATACTCTCTCTCTCTCTCTCTCTCTCTCTCTCTCTCTCTCTCTCTCTCTCTCTCTCTCTCTCTCTCTCTCTCTCTCTCTCTGTGTGTGTGTGTGTGTGTTAAGTCCAAAAGATCCCTCACACTCATATCATATCAATTGAGATTGGTAGCTAAAAGTCTACAAATGAATGGGAAATACAAAAGAAAGCAGCATCCGAATGCAACAAAGCCCAACAGTAACACCTCCCAATTTACAAGGTGGGAAGAAATACCATGGAGGGTCAGATAAACAAGACACTTAGATGAGTCAGACATATTTACATGTGGAGGCTGAATCTCTCTTTGCATTCTATTTTTTTTTTTTTCTCATTTTTCTCTCCTTTTCATTCTATAAGACTCCTCTTTAGTGGCGAGATGCCGGGCTTCTCAAGCCTCCCAAGTTCTCGAGCTTCTCCATGTATGTTACTTTCTTGTTAGTCACAATATTCTCAGGCTTGTTCATGGTCATCCCATCATCCATGTTCAACATGTCTTCCAAATTTTCGGGTTCCTTCTTACCCTCTGGTTCTGGCTCTAAGCCCCAACCCATAAAATCCGAAAGTGTCATTGCAGAAGGAGAATCCTTTGCAACCATCTTTTCCACCTCATCTGCATGTTTCGGTGTCTTCTCCTGGTGGTGCACAGGTGGGTCAGAAGCTGCGGGCTGTTTCTTTGATTCAGCTTTTGGTGGGTTTTGAGTGAGGGAATCAGCATAGAGCACATCATCAATTCGGGAGGTGACAGTGTAAGCTAAGCTTTCTAGTACTCTAGAGTAGCACTCTAAGACAGATTGTCCAACATCCTGTGAACTCAAGATCAATACAAAATCATACGATAGAGATGAGTTCTCTGATTTATTAGAATGATGTTAGCTATAGTTCTGCCAACTGAACAAAATGAAAGGTATTGCAGTATAAAATCTTAAGAGATCCTCTCTCAATGGGCTTATAACTATGCATGTGTCACTATTGAGGAATTCATGAGAAGTATTCTTACCCTGTTGTATTGAATTTTGCTAATGTCAAGAGCAGATTGAGGAATGCCTGGGAACCTGTGCTTGAGAAGGAGCAGTATGGTCTCTGCCCTGTCCTCAAAGATTTCTCTCTTTTCCATGCTCACCCCCGAACCCCAAGAAGATTTTCCATCTTTGTTATGCATCTTCCTCTTCCAAATGATAATGGATGCCTCAATTTTGTTCTTGAACTCGAGGATCTTGTGCTCTGTGGAAAAGTCCATCTGTTCTAGGAATAACTCAGGGTCAAAATACTCATCTGTAATACCCCGGTATATCATATCGCCAAGGGTTGCTCTGCCATTCTAGACAGGGAGGAAAGTTCAATAAGAAAAATACCATTGCTCAGATATTGTTTAAAATTCCCATTTATGAAGAACATATGAACATAACTATGAAAAGAAAGCTTAAAAATTGGTAATAATGAACTTGCTCTTTCAACTCATTTAGTGGTGTTATCATAAGGGTTTAAAGCATCACTGGAAATTTTAAAGGTACACTAATCATCCAATATATATCTTCCCTCAGACCACAACCATATGTTTGTATTGAGCAAATCTTCGCAGTTATCAATGTGCAGTTGAAAATCAATTCTTAATCCTTGTGTCAGCCACTTTGTGTTGAATTGTTATGGCGACATAGAAAGGAAAAAGACGAGGTGTAGTTACTTCAGCATTAAGAAAGATGAAGTGGATTATTTGGAGGCTGTTCTTCCAAATCATTAGATATTAAATAACACAAACATTTGAAATCTGGACATTTGACACCATTGAGCTCCTTGTGATTCTACTCCAAGGTGCACCTAAAAGGGTGCATTAGGCTGAACCAAATGCATCACAATTCATCAATTCACCATATTTTATGAATTTGTTGCACCAGGCGTGCCATCAAGGAAGACTCCTTGTTTAGAGGGAGAAAACCTCAAGGAATAAAAAGCTTTCAACCCACATCGAACTCAACAACAAAAACTTGGCAAAATAATCACCTTTTTCTATTACCTTTGGAAGGGATTCAATATAGTTCTCGGGGATTTCCATTTCTGACAAAACCTGAGCATTTATAGCCATAGCTGCTTTCAGCACTTGGTTCACAGAATCCTTTTGAAACTGCAGCCATTTTCTCGAGACCTCAGACAGCCCTTCTGGTGGGACCTTAGCAGTGGGTAGCCACCATTTATCACCATGTCTCTGAGAATTCCCTTTCTCGGAATCATCTGCATCTCTTGATACATACCAAAATTCATTTTGATCTTTGAAATTGTCGAGGTATTCCTGATTGCCAGCAAACAATGGAATGATAAATGACAAAATTGCAATTTAGAATACTGAACATCTATTAGGAAATCACAAAGAGATCACACTGAATCTTACAATGAGCATTGCATCAAGTTTACGTAATGCAGGGATGTTCATGAGCAGATCAGTCCTTTGACGAGTCACCATAATCTGTAAAAATAACAAAGCTTTTAGATTGAACACTTCAAATTCCAATGGCAGGAGCACTTTTTTTTATTTTTTCGAAGGGACAAAATGTGAAAATGGGAGCAGACATGTATCACATGCTGTGCATCTGCACTTTAAGGTTAGTGGCAGTATTTTCATGCGTGCAATGATCTGCCAGGTGCTTCCATTTACAAAAGATGCTCAAAGTATATGATGAAAATGTCCTGGAATAACATGGTATTCAGATGAATGGTGTCTTTGCTTCATAAATTCTTACTAGTCCAGGCTGTTAGGGTCTTTTTCTACCCTAAGCATTCCACAATTTTCTGAGACCTTAAACATATTGTTCAAAAAATGCACTTTAAGATGATATCACAGTAAGACCATATCTGAGCTCCAAATTTGCGATTGAGGCATAAGTTCAGGTTGCCATAAGTCTGGAAAATGGCCAAGAAAGCTCTTTTATAAACCTTACATGTTTAAAAATAAAAAATTTACTTTGCCATTCCATTATGTAGTCTGTAAGTCATGAGATGTCTAATTGCTATGAAGTCTCCAGGATACTAGATTGACTTAGGCAGCAAAAAACTAGAAGGATAAAAATTTATTCAAGGGAAGATGGCATTCATTACCTCCACATTAGTTCCATCCTTGGTTGTCTGTTGGGAAGGGACAAATTCAACAATGTGATCGGTGACAGATAGAAGCCAGTCAACCTCTTTTCTCCACCTTGCCTTTCTCTCAGCTGACATGGGTTCCAAACGCCATTGCTCACCAAAAACAGAAGCTGCAAAGAATTGGCACAGAACAATAAAATCCAAATACTTTATTTCCACCACCTAGTTTCATATGCATTAAAGGAGTGGACAAAATACCACTCCTTTCCATAATAAAAATAAACTGCAAATTTGATTGCATTATCACATGGTCATGTTTATTTTACCACTCGACAGATAAGCCAGATGATGTGTTGAGAAAAGATATTCAAAGCCGCATTTGGATTCTATTGTCGTTCTTTTCAAATCCAAAACAATAAGTCCTTTCATCCAACTAATCATTGCAATCAGATTGGGTTCTGCATCAGAACCATGCAAAACTACCACAATATTGGGCTGTAACTTATAAAAAGGTCAGCAATTATAAATCACCTGCTTTTCTATCTCATTCAAATAATAACCATGGGATGTAAGTAAATGCGTTACAAAATATTTTTGGACACAACTGTGGAATCATTAAACTGGGAGATTGATATACCTGCAAGGTTTGTGATGGCATTAGACAATGCCAAAGCCGATGAGACCCCCTTGCCTCCACCTGACATGTCTTCACCTAAAAGCAACTTTGCAAACCTTTCCTTCATCAACTCCATGTCTGAAGCAGATCCACCAAAAAGAAACTCAACTCAAAATTACAAGTTCTTTTTGGAGCCACTTTGTGGGCCCTCTAAAATTAATTTGCATAAACCCATTTTCCAATTTCAAGATTGAAATTTTAGATATTATGCCCATTTGCTACTTTGGGGTTTAAATGGTACACTTTTTTGCTACTTCAATCATGAAACTGAAATGGCTGTGTGGAAATTGATCTTGGTTTATATAGCTGCTTAATGAAAGGTGGCTAAAATACAAAATCCGCTTAAGTATGATCAATTTGGATTAAAAAAAAAAGTCTGTGAATTGTTTGCATCCCAAATACAAACACCATATCCCCAACCAAATCATCAGTTTTCACAAAATCCTGTTGGTTCTTTATTAGCACCCGAGATGCTTCAAGGGATTCCAATCACTTAAAACATTTTAGCTAATATTGAAAGAGGCAAAAACAATGCTGTCAAATTAAATTCATATTCATAGTATTAGAATCTGCCGTAAGAATCTTCCAGGACCAAAACTAGAATTGCTTATGATCTTCATGAAACTTCACGTATAACCAATATACATTTGGTAATGAATTGATTTGATATTTTTTCAGCGCAAAGTTTACCACCATGGCTTGCTTAATCCAAATGTTGGATTAAAATCTCAGGTCTTTCACTCGAATATAATCTAATTCTGGCTAGAAATTTGATGGCAACTTAAAAGGATATTGAATCCAGTCCTTCACTGTTGATGCAAAGATTCAGGCTATTCATGCAGCAGTACCCATGACGAATGTGCGATTTCAGGGGGAAAAGGCCAGAGCAGTCATCTCCATTGGATACAAGTGCTCCATTGTTATGACTCAGACTAAGGATCAGTTAACGGAATTTCTAGCCTTGATTAGGCAGCTTGAGCTTTTCATATCAAATGGTGTCCTTAGTCTCAGTCGTGACATATTCCATCCACATAATCATGAGACTGATCAATGTTCCTTCATGGCACATGCGCACTGGGAACCACTTAATGTATGGGTGAAACATGCTGAATACAAGCATCCGTAGTGGATGGGTGGACTTGAAATTTCCAAAATGACTTGCCGGATGGTCCTTGGTCTTTTCCGCAAAGCCTACCATCACCGACACCCTCCTTGCCCAGGCGCGACTTGGGGGCCTTTTCCGTCCTTCCAAGGGCCCAACCAATCTGTTTGCCTTCCAAGGGTCGGTCAGATGTCCTTCCCCCCTGGCTCTTGAAGGTCACCTTCTCCTCCGCTCCATCCCCACTCCCACTCTCCAAAATCATGCTATGAGCCTGACGGCCTGGAAGTCCGCAATACATTTTCTGGGGAGCCGTGTTCCTAACGCTGTGTTCTCGTTCAAGGGCTCGGACCATGGTAGAATCCAATTGCCCAAGTTAAGAGGTCATACGAGGAGGAGAGACCCATGCACTGGACATGAATACCAATGAAGAGCCCTTTCTTACTCTCTCCCTCTCTCTCCCTCCCTGTCACCTTTTTTTTGTTTAATTTTTTTTCAGGTGTTTGGAGAGAGTTAAGTGAGAGAGATGGAAAATGGTTAGTCCATTTCTCAAATGAGGCTCAGAACGATTGGGAGAAAATGGAGCGGATTGTGGAGGTTGGTTTTGCTTTGGTGGGCGATTTGCACCAAAGAGGGAGATAATCTGGTTGGTTATTTTTTGCTCCTTTTTTTTTTCTCTCTTTCTTTTTACCCTTTTTGTGGCAACAAGATGTGGGGCGTATGTTTGAGCAGACGGAGAAAAAATTGCAATTGGTCTCGTCTTATTTTAAGGTGGAGAGGATTGGACGGTGAGGTTCGTTTTTGAAAGTCAAGGGCGCAAAAAAACCCGGGAAATCTGTCTTTCGCTTTTGCTCGGCATCCGTTTCAGATGACTGAAATGAGACCGCGGCTGACCGCTGCCTGAAACCGTTGGACGTATGATCGGCCATATGTGAATGTGCCCAAAATTCCCAAGATCCGAAGTCCCGTTACAACTCTTGGGAATTGGTAAAAACGGTGGAACCAAGGTGAAAAAAAGTGGGAGGAGGAGATAGAAAAGGAAATAATTATTGAAAACAAAGTCAATAAAAATAGATAAAATAAATAACTTCTAGAAATAAATAAATAAGTAAATAAAAATGATCAAAAATATAATTAGTAATAAAGAAAAAAAATTGTTGAAACAGTTAATATTCTATAGTATGGAGGCTTTTGGTCTCTTTTTTCAATATTAAGAAAGAATAACCAGAAAGAATAACCAATCCAATCAATTTAGGCTCTAATTAGATATATTAAGATGCAATTCCAAAATTCTTTCTAGATTGATGTGATATCTTAAATATTGTAATAATTTTATTTTTTTATTATTAAATATATTTAATTTTTTTTATTTTTTATTATTATCTATATATTCAATCTTTTTCTATTTTTATTAATAGACCTATATTATTGGACTATTGTCATCTCTTACTAGACTTTTCTAATACACCTCCTTTTAATACATACTCATGAAATTTCACAAGTATTAATTTATCTTATTATTAATTAATAATTTCTCATAGATCTAGAACAATCATGACAAATTGTCGATACTAATTTGTTAAAAATTAAAAAATATAAAAAATTTTGCTTACTAAAAATATAAGTTAATATCAATTGGAGTAACATAACACGATTCATGCAACCAATACCACTTAGATGAGAAAATAGCTTCTAATTATAATAATAAATTGGAGTATTTGCAAACATTGCTACATCTTTTACCTATAATTAGAGTTTTATGAATATTTTTGAAATATTTATAACAATATTTGTATTTACAAATTAGGGTTTTTAATTTTTAGTGTATTCATATATTGATATTTGCACTTTTTGATCTATAAATTTCAATTTTGCATATAATGACTTTAGGTTTAATATAATTAACAAAAAACTACCTTTCATCAAACGATAACCTAGCATCATTTATGAATCAAGTCAAATGATAAAAATGCTCTTACACATGTTTGCAAAATATTTATAATTTTTTGATTATTTTATTTTTCTTAGATCCAAGCCAACTACCATCTCTATTCTCATCTTTTATCTAAAATGGAATATTATGAAAGATGTGCATCTTTGATTAAAGAAAATATTTTGAATAGATTTATATCCAAAATTATTTGAATTATATGTTTTATATAATTTTTATTATATAATACTAAGGTTTTAGATAAAAAAAGATGATAATAAATATGGTAGCTGGCTTGGATTTAAGAAACAATAAAATAGTAAAAAATTATTAATATTTTATAATCATATTCAAGAGCATTTTTTGTAAATTATATTAAATCTGAAGTCATTATATGCAAAATTGAAATTTATAGATTCAAAGGTCGTACTTGAGGTATGAATACGAAAGAAAAAATTTACACGTATTTCTTTGAAACTCTTAAAAAGGAGAGTCTAACTGTTTGGTAATGTGTAACCTAATGTAATAATTTAAAATATTTTTTAATAATTGGATTAAATCTAAAAACTAAACAAGTCTTACTTTTTGGGGGGGCCATTACAGTCTGCGTACGGAGAGGCCCGTTCAAATCATCAACAGCGACAGCAAGTTGAAAAACCGTTTGAATTAACTAGAATTCCGAAAATGCCCATGCCGTCTGACAGTTATTAACGGAATTCCTGCGCGGAAGAATAAAATCCGAAAAGGTCGCATAAATCAAAAAAGGGTTTTAGAGACAGGGCTGAACTCACTCCCAATTTGTGTTTGGGGTTGACTTAGGATTGATGGCTAAGCAATCCAATCAGACATGTATATATTTGTTGAATTTAGGTGTTGTCAGTTCAAATTTTAAAAAAAATTACAATTCTATCTGTGAAATCATTTTTAAAAATTTTATTTCATTTGGTTATGATATATTCAATAAATTAGTTACTTCTAATCTTTCTATAAAATTAATTAAGGTAAAAAAACTCTAGGATTAAGATTGAAATTTTACAAGGCTAGGGGACTTAAGGTTAAAGTTCGCTCCAACCAGGCCCGTACACCTGCTCACATTGTTTGGATGGAGTGAGAGAGACGTCAGGCGTGCAAAGATATTTTTCAAGTTCAGTCCAGACCACTCATAGTGGGTAAATTGATTTAATTTTCAAGTATTTAGGCACTAGACTTTCTTACTGGAATCCTCTTCGGCTGCAAATAGATGAATCGACCAAAAAACAAGCGATTGTTGCGGACGGGCAAATTTCTGGGCAAAATTAAAACTGGGTTCATGCATTATTTATCCAATCTTTGTATTTTCTTTTCTTCCTTGCCTTTTAGGAAATTTATTTTTATTTTCTTCGTTTTGGGAACAGATCCGTCAAACTCGAAAAGCCATCCCAAGAACTATGCAAGGAGTGGAAAATGCACATATTGATATTCAAGGGATAATAATGATACAATGTCCGTCTTTGATTTGAGAATGAGGTTCAACAATGACAAGGAATTCCCTATGAGCTGATTTGACTCACATAAGAGAAACAATTTGAAAAACAAACTAAACAAAAAAATATATATGTGCATAAGTAGATTACAATGGCAGCCTTCTCTGGAAGGTTGACAAATAGAGACAGCAGCTTCCTTGCATTGGACAGCGGAGAGGCTTGACAACATGGTGATTATGGTCTGTGAAGAGCGCTGGAGAATAGCACCACCAGCCAGAAGAAATGCAAATCGAAGGTGAGATGTTGACAGACAGCCCAAACAAGGATTTGGAAAGCTTGGAAGGGGGTGTTAATATTAGATCCTGTTTCAAAAAATGTAGTTGTGTGGCGAGATTGGTCATCACAACTACCCACGGGCTGCGCTAATCAAATTGGAGTTGTTCTGAATATAGCATTGGTTAGGCATAGCTTCTGCGGTTGACAACATGCCAAACATGGCAACTTCAATATAGCATGTGTTAGGTATAGCTTCTGCTGGTGATGACCTTCCAAACATGGTAACTTCAATATTTCAAATGAATGCAGAGATTCCTCAAGCAATTTGCCAGAGCCTACTAACGGCAACCTTTCAGGAGATAGGAAGAGGGGCTTGAAAAGCTCATTGCAGTTGCTACGCTGTCTGATTTCCTGCTTTCTGATTCTTTGACAGGTGTCTCACAACCACTGAAATCAAGAACACGGCACTCTATCTGGAAAGGCTTTCAAAGAAAAGAAAACATGGCTTCAGTAAGGGAGATTTGTTTTAACTGAGAAAATAAAACACATTCAAAGGGGACCGTCACCAATGCTTTAATGCATGATTGTACACATGATCTTTCGGTGGGAAAATTTTTGGTAAGATTAGCACCAAAGTTATGCTGGCGCATATTAATGTCCAAAGTCTCATTCAAAGGGGGCTGTCAACAATGTTTTAATGCATGATTGTTATGCTGGCACATATTAATGTCCAAAGTCTCATTCAAAGGGGGCTGTCAACAATGTTTTAATGCATGATTGTACACACGATCTTTCGGTGGAAAATTTTTGGTAAGATTAGCACCAAAGTTATGCTGGCGCATATTAGTCCAAAGTCTCATTGACTGTCTAGGAATTTGGTTAACTCTAATTTTTTATGTGCCCCAAATGCACATGACTGCATTAAACACCTGAACTGACCATAAATTTGGCAGCATGACATGTGTGATGGTATTTTTCAATGAAGAATTTCATGAATTTGCTGAGATAGCGTGAAAGAGAACATGAAGGCACAATGCACCCAGACTGAACATAACTTTGCTGCATGAGATGTGATAGTAATTTTGGTAAGACAGCATTTGCCATAAAGCTGAGCTCATGAATTTGCTAAGATAGCATCAGAGTGCACTCATATATGTTGAATTCAGTATTTAGTTTCTCATCAACTAGAATGGAGTTCACTAAATCCACTATGCTTGATGTTCCAATACCCAATGCAGAATAGCTTTGGCATATGTAATCCCATCAGTGATACACACACAACCTAGATGATTCTGCTTCTGTAAGTACCTAACTAGACCATGAAGTACTATATCATGTACTTCATTCCCATACTACATGCCAGACAACCCAAAAGCCATGCACGTTCTATCCTACTTGCCTTGGGTAAGTGACTAGAGGTCATTGTCTAGAAGAACCAACCATATCCCACACAAAGATTCCAGACGTCTAGAAGTCTAGAGGCATGAGCAGCAACGACAGGAAGTATTGAATTGGCTGTGAGAAAATAATTTAATTTCCAAAGAAAATATATGAAAACAGATAAGAATTCGTACAGAGGCACCAGAAGGCAAAGAAATCAGATCTTCGAGCTCGTTGTCTAGAAACTGATTGCTTGATTCAGATGGATATTGATCAGAATGATGTCTTTCATTCTCATGAGAAGCAGCCCCAGTATCTCCAGTTGCAAGAACCTCACGTGCCTCAGCCACTGCAGCAGCAGATTGTTCATTCAACTGCTGCATCAGTCCAATTGCATCATAGGTTCTATCTCCAGGACTGAAGAAGTACCCAATCTCCTGAAATAAATTCAATGAGGTGGAAGATGAAAACAAAAGGAGAACCATCAAAATGAACCCAAATGCAAAAGGGAAAAAAGATACTGGAGAGTATACGTAAAAGGTGAAGAGAAAAGAAGTTGCCCCACTCTCCGTTGTTACCATTGTCCATGCAACAAAAGACCTGCCACATGAGTACTTTCATGTCTACCGGTGGTTGGATGATGGAATAACATTCTGACCCAGAGCCAACCAATTGATCCACTGTTTGACCTCCAGTAAATTATAAATCCAAGCAACTTCTTTTGAAACCATATTTTTCACTACACTTCCTGGTAAAGTGAACTAACTAAAATATGGTTGACAGACAACTAGAAAGCAATGAATATATCTTAAGAATTAAAAATAAAAACCAGTTCATCATGCATGGCTAATTACGACACTAATTTGTTTGCAGTACACAAGTTCCTTGAAGCTGAGGTCTTACAAATTAAATACAGTAGATCTGTGTGCATGAGTTGTCTAGAATTCAAACCTTGGCAATCCTATGTTCAAGAGGGTAAAAAAAGATTGTAGACAAGAAACAGAAACTGCATAGCATACCTCAAATGAAATTTCTGTGTCAAATCTCTGCCCTCGCAGAAGAGAATTCATGAACCAAGGTGACTTCCAGGCTGAAGGAGACTCGAGACCTCTTCTGATGCCAGGGGTGTTGGTGAAACTGTTGAAAGCACAACCAAACAGGGAAACAAGTAAGCCGCATTATAATTTACCCAAGGATCTATGGATATGCAGTGCACAAAGAAAATAGAGAAATGAACCATGCGAAGTCCCTCAACGTTGTTGAACAGCAACAGGATATGTACAAATTCCAGTTTCAAAGTTTTCAATTTGTATAGAAATATAGCACCATTTTCGGTAAAATGTGATCTTCTTAAAATACATTGTCATCTTCGAGGCCTTGTGCCAAGTGCCAACTAATTGGCATTGGATGCACCGTAAAACCATGATGATAACCAAAATTAATTAGTTGAAGCTTTTGATGAAGATGATGATGCCTAGCTAGAAGCTTCGAAATGGATAATCTGAAAATGAAATTTAATGCAGTATATAAGTGTAAAATGGTAATATTTTGAAGTGATTCTTAATCTACTGAAAGTTCTAATTTGGCTATGTTGTAATAGTAAAAAGATTTGAATAATACTAAATAGTGTAATATGATCTAACATCATTCAATTCTTTTCTAACTTAGATGTTTACTCAATTTTGGCATTTTCAAGCAAATACACTGGTCATAGATATTTTTGGGTAGAAACATGCATACATGTGATGTGTATACATAAATATTTTCAGTAGAATTATAGTGTTTTTAACCCCTGAAGGCAAATGCATAACTATTTAACCCACCAGAAGTATCATGCTACTTCTGAAGCTCTGATTCAAAGTTACATCTAGTTATGCCAAATAGCATGAACTAAGATCACTAGCATGCAAGCAAATGTAGCCTAAAATGATTGGAAAAATAGGGCTGAAACTGACTGCATCTAAAAAAAAAAAAGGAAATTGGATATATCAATGCCTGTAATATTAGAGAAAACCACTGAAAATGTAGCAATTTGTCTGCAAAAGAATGCAAAGTTTATTCTCTGGATTTAGCATTTTTGTGACCAAACAGTCTTTAGTTTTAATCTACATAGCATAATGTGTAGACTACATAGCAATGTAAAATGTCCTGAAGCAAAATGAGATGGTATGGCATAAGTGAACTAAGATTTCAAGTTTTCTTATGAGATACAACATGAGTATGTGTGACCATGTACAAGTTCCACAGGAATGCTATTTAAAATACTAAGACATACTAAATCTATTCCAGTATTGCACTATCAACAATCTGGGAATTTGTCTCTGTGATTGTAAACAAGAGCATATGTTCATGAAAAACATATTATGGACAAACCATAGACAATTGTACAATGTACAAATGTACAAAGAAGATAAAATGTACATGACGTGACATAAATCTATGTTTATAGGATCTAAATGCATCAAACTAGAAAACATGATTCAAGGAGAACTTGCAATTCAATACACGACAAGGCCCAATTCTTAGATTATAACAAGAGTCAGCTTCCCCAAGTTGATGTAAATCATATCACATGGAAGCAATACTTCAAGCAAACAAATTTTAGATGAATCATGTTGTAGATGTTGAAGAATATTGTAAATGATTCTAGTTTAAATTCAGGGGAAAAAGTGCGTATAGAACATGTAAGAGTTACAAATTAAAAGTGGTAAAATGAGTTCAAGGCTTACATATTGATGTTTTCAGTGTCATCATTGTTGGTCAACCCAGTCTTCTCAAATGGAATTTGTAACGGCGGAGGTAAGAAATGGTGATTATTTTTCCCATCACTGACATATGGGGAAAGAAGACCAGAAGAACATGGATTTTTCAATGTGGATTCCAAGCGGCCATTTGTGTCATCTGGGTTTGAAGTTATCTCCAGTTTTCTACACAATTTAGTTTTCAAAGACATTGCAACATTGTTCAAGGGTCTATTTGCAGGATTCTGATCTTCAGGAGGTGAAAAGAAAAGCATGTCATTCATATCATGTTCAGAAAGGACTCCATTAGAATCCTTCACCTGCCAAAAGGAATAAATAAATAAATTCAAGAAGCATCTTGAGCTTAAAAAGTATAGAACATTCATAAACTTCACATTTACTGAAGCACCAACAGTTTAATATTTAGAAAGGTATTTTTCCCCACTTTTTGCAAGTTGTTTTAGACTTTTCTTTAATTTACTACTATTTTTTCAGGCGGGGGGAGTGCAGCAGCATTTTAGGATCTTTAGCATGGTCTTCCTACAAAAATACTTTCTCCAAATGTCTTGGAGGGTTTAATATATGCTTCTCAAATTTCTTCCTTCCCTTCAGCAGAATCATAAAACAAGGCATCTATCTTTCTTACAATTCTCTTTCTAGTAGTGAATCTATGATTATAACAATAGCGACACTACTTCATCTTAACCATTGGGAAACAAATGATCCACAGATGATTTTTTTTTTTTATCTTACCAATAGATGCTTGTGGAACATCACACAACTTTACCAAGTAATATTTTCTCTCTTTCCCTTAGGGTACATTTAAGAATGGGAAAAAGATGTGGGGGAAAAAAAGAATGTGGAAAAGTGAGAGAAAAGAGAGGGAGTGATGTGATATGATAAAGGGTAATGATTCAAAATAGAGTGAGTAAAGACATAACAGGTAGGCTTTTATGTGGAAAGATGTGAAATAATGATTGAAAATATTAGTAATAATATGAAATATGAGAGTCGTTAGATAGTTAAGATGTCAAATCACAGCAAAAGTTGTATATGAAAAGGGGTGGAAAAAGTGAAAAAGTTTCCTGCCCTTTTCCCCATTACACAAGATGAGGAGTAGACATTATATGATAAGAAATTTACTTATTTACTTATCTTTTATTCTATCCACACAAGGAAAGTACTTCCTAGTTGATTCTATCTTTTCATCATCAACCATATCTTTTCCATCACCAAAAATATCATTTTCATCAGCAACAGTCAATTATACTCTTTCCACAACTACTATACTATTTTGTCTTAATTTTACTTTTTACTTTTCTATTCTGTCTTCAACCCATTATCTTGTTGGCATCATTTCTACTCCTAAAATCATTTTATTCCATTAGCTATATAAATATTACACTACCTCTATCTAAACAGGCCATTAGAAAATAAGATCTATAATTGTTAAATGGTTGTTTTTCATGTGTTGCATTCCATATATATGCCTAACCAGGCCAGCTTGATTCATGAATCTCCCTTCTCTTAGTGATAGTTATGGTAAAGTAAAGCATGTATCGTGAAGCTTCATGATAGGGGATGGACAAAGACTGGCCCTGGCCACATTGTAATTCTGGTTCTTCCAAAGATGTATGTAATAATTGGGTTGGTTATCAATTGAGTAATTGGAAGGGACAATGTTCATATCCATTTGTACCAATCACAACGATGTCCTGAATCGAAACCAAATAAATAGGTTTGCATCACCATAATGTGAGTAATGTCAATCTGAACCTTCATGACAGCTGTATCCAATATAGTTAAAGTAGGTAAATTGATAACTCACAAACAGATGGGGGCATAAAAAAAAAGCTAGTTTACCATTCCCAACCCACATTGAGAAAAGGTAAAGGTGACTATAGCTATTATCATTACAAATTTTTACACTGTCTAAATAAATAGAGAATCAAAATAGTTCAGCATGTTTGACAAAGTAAAATAATGAAACAACAACTGCACTGATCCATAAGAAAAGAAAATAAAAACCAAAGAAACTGACAACAACAGATGAATAAAACAAGAAATGCATAAAGAACAATTCCTCATGGTAAAATAAATATAAACATTTTCTTTTTAGACAGTGGATAGAAAAGGTGGTAAAAAAACATCAGAGAACATGTGAAATGCACCCATGGGCCTTTGGTGCCATAGTCTAGTCTTACATACATAAAAGTACGTTTATTTGGGGTGTGGAGGGAGTGTACAAAAATACCTAAGAAACCAAAGCAGTTTCTGTGGAAGAAGACCATCTACCTAAATAAGATGCTATTACTCTTTGAAGCATGAATGTCCAACACATGCCATATATTGGAAAAATATAATTAGGCATCAGAAACACAACATTTAAGCCATCATTGCATCAGGCACTTGAAAGAATATCAAAGTAGCTTAGTTAGGAGAGACTTTAATTTGTTGATATATAGAAATAATCAAGGGCTTTAGAGCAATTGTCAGAAGAACCATGCAAAAGCAACTTGAATAAGATAAGTTTCAAATGATTTTGCATAGATGAATTTGTCATTTATTCCAAAAACTACTACTTGTAACTTGCTGGATATTGAAAAGAGAAAAACAACAAAATAATCAAAAACTTACTCTTTGGATTGTGACGTCTGCATCAGTCTTCATGTCTGCACCCAAACCATTAGTTCCTTGATGAATCTTGTCCTGACAGTTTTTCTCCAAATATTTTTCTGAGGAAATGATATCTGGACAGATATTCTTGTCACTTGTGTCTTTAGAAGCATTATCCAAATTTTCCTTTCCCCTTGGGGAGACCAAAGGTTGCTTTTTCAGGTAATGTGATGGAGAAATGAGTGCAGTATCCATAGCATGTGTGGAAGTCCTACAGGCTCTATTTTCATCAAATCTAGCATCCTGGCAAGCAAAATCACTTCTATTCAGGGCAGGTGTGGAAAATAACCCATGGTTAACATCCTTACCAGTCTTCTTGTCACTCTTTCTTTCTTGGAATGGTGACAACAGTTCACGTTGCCGTTTCTTTAAAATCGAAGGAGTACACACGAAGCTTTTAGCAGCGCTCTTTAAAACAGCATCAGGACTGCCATCATGAGAAGGTGAATCCCACAAGCTATATGGAGTAGGGCAGTTCATTGAGGACATCATTAATTGCCGTATGCCAAGGGGACTATATGCCTCACTGCCAGAAGATATGAGATCACAGCTGACAAATGGAATTTCCAAGCTTGGGAAACGGGGAGGTTCATAAAATAAACCCTCTAATTCCTGATGTTCCATAACTGGTGTGTTTTCATATATGCCCATAAGGCTTGTATTGGCATCTGTGGATGTGGAAGGATGCATTTCCACTGGTTTTGGAGGTTCCAACTTCTGGCCAGCCTCTACCACCATGCAATTGTTAGAGCCAAAACAGTTAAAAGGAGCATTAAAGAAGCCATGTGGATAGACAAAGTCTTCAGATGAGTATGCAACAAGCTCCACGTTTTGGGTTCCGGCTGATATATCCCCACCTGTATTATCACTCATAGATTTAAGCTCACTGTTACCAGAATAAAGTAGAGATGGGGAAATTGCAGTGAATGAATTCTGACATTGTGAGGTTTCCATCATATCGGAAGATCTCATAGGATAATATGGCTGTGAACAAGAAGTGAGCATTCTGGTTGTTTCAGAGCTTCCAGGAATGAATGAACAAGAAGCTTTGTGTTTGGGTGTCTCTGAGCCTTGCACATCAGATTGGCAAACCAATGAACATGAAGCTAAACTCCTCGCCATTTCAGAGCACTGTATATCAGACTGGCAAAACAAGGATCCTGCACAGCCATCCAAATCAATGATGCTTGAAGCTTCTACAGAACTCCCTAAAGAAGAGTCTCCATGAGCTCCTCTCTCTAGATGTGTTTTCCTCCCATGACCATTACTAGGTTTGTTCAATACTTTGTCTGTCAATTTATCAGAGGATTCAGAACTAGCAAGGACATCCCCCCTGGAATTGGGAACATTGGATTCATTGGAGTCTGGAACTGGAGCAGATTCTGTTGCATGATTTCCTCCAGCATCCGAGGCATAGGGTTCTAATGTTTCAGACGCCTGCACTGCATCTGATGATGTGATTCTAATTAACTTATGTGTACCCAATGAACAGGCATTACTATTCGATATTTCCATGCTATGTAGCGAATCATTTTTGGCACCATTCATGGGGATGGAAACATTATATGGCATTTCCAGCAATGAAAATGTTGATTCTTCTAAAGGAGCATAGCACGCTCTAGGAACCACTGATAATTGAGAGCTTTGCACCTGCTGCTGAAGATCTTCAGCTCCTACCCGAAATTCTTCACTCACATCTGCTGGAACTGAATTACCCACTTCCTGATCAGGTTGGGAAGAGCTAACAGGTGCTGAGCCTTGACTGCATTCTGATATTTCTTCAACTTCCATCCTACCTTTAAAGCCACTATCTCTGCTGTTCTGCTGTCTCCCAGAGGTCGACATGGTGCATTGGTTTAATTTTTCTGAATTATGAAGACCCTGAAATTGAGCAAGCAAACCTGATTCCGTGTATGAAGCTAACTTCTTTTTTACAGAGCTGTTCCAATGATTCTTTATTGCATTGTCCGTCCTGACAACCATACAGGAAACTACTTCAATGGTTACTCTTTAAGGACATGGTTTTGAGCAAATAATAAATTAATAATGTTGCCTCGCAAAAAAGAATCCAAAATCAATAGTTCAATGATAAATTTAAATACCATATGTTGTTAAAAAGAAAAGAAAAAAGAAAAAGGAGAAAAGGAGGGGATAGGGTTACATTTGGTGTCCCCAGGATGGCAAGGGAAAAAGCTACCTTTCTGCCCCTAGACCTGCCACATTTCAGTGAAGAAAATATAGTTTGGCCCATAGAGATAGAAAGTGCATATCATATAATACAATCCAGTCCAAGTTTATGTGAACCCCTTCCAGTGGAATTGGTGGATCAAATTGACCATAGCAAAAGTTTGGCCAACTATATACAGCACACCCAATTACCCAAACACTTAAAGATGCAACTCCAGCAAAATAATGTGGTATGGCCGAGAGAGAGAGAGAGAGAGAGAGAGAGAGAGAGAAGCTTCAGTGCTACCTTCCGGGTAGGAATTTTGTTAGCTCTGCCCACTTGTTGCCATAAATTTGATGAGCTTGGATTAATGTCAACTCTTCTTCCTGAGTCCATGCCTCTTTGTTTATGGAAGGATTAAGGTGATTGTGCCACCTGAAAAACCAACATTACTAGCATATGAGTTGCATTGCTCTCATGGTCAAAAGATCATCAAAAACAAGTTAAACTGCCACTTTACTACAGATCGAGGTAGAGCACCATATTGTTTCCTTGTATTTGAAAGAAATATGCAAAGCCAGATCCCTCATTAGGGAGATGCCATCATATAATTAGGTATGGAATTAAATTTATGTCAAGATTATAATATTCATTTCACATACCTGTATATTTGGCACAAACAAGAAAAGGAGACAGAAAGAACAACTTGATTCCAACCAAAAAAGGATATGTAATTCCAAGTCCATGTCTCCAGAAAAAAAAAATCAATTATTACAGCATTAAAGTAACAGGTCCATGGAGCACAGTTGCTGAAGGCACCAAGAAACAGCCATTTGCATTTAGCAATGAAATAGCATCCTCATTTAAATACACAAGTTTGCCATCTTTTCTTCCTTTGTTTTCTTTAACCTTCATTATCTCTCTCTTTTTATTCCAAACAGTAGCCTCAACCTTATTGGGCAGATTCCCTAAAATCACAGGATTCAAGAAGAAAATGCGCTGAAAAAGTCACACAATTTTTGCGATGGGAATAGATGCCCAATACAGATAAGATTGCCCTGCTGAGAATTCTGTTTGAGAGAGGATTATGTGAGAATAACAGCTGAAAAATATCCTTGCGATTGACCCAAACTGAAAGTGCAGGTAAGACACTACAATGCCAAGAATCAAGTGTGTCCCAACTCCCAAGTAAACTCAGATGCAGCAGCAATTACATTATCGAATGGGGGAAGGGATAATGAAAAACAAAAGGCCATAATCTGGTGCAGGTCTCACAGTTGCACGTTCCCAGCTACAAGAAGGAAATAGTGGGTACAAGTATATCAGCTAAATACAATCTGTGCCTTCTGATGATTCACACACAACATTGCAGCTATTACAAGGACACCCTAAGAGTGGATGCAAAAGATATTTCAACAGATAGCAAATAATGCAAACATGTAACTAACAGATGCTAGCATTTTTTGATCAAGAATATGTGTCACTTTGTGCATGTGCATGTTTGTTTGGCCGGGGGGGGGGGGCGGCGCGCAGACAGCATATACATGTGCAACTTCTGGATAAGCATATATTCCATTGAAAAAAAAATACTTCTGGGCTACTTAAAGCCATAAGATGGAAGGGGAAAAAAAAGATGTCCTACTAAATCCAAGATTTTTCTATCAACAATACCTTTCTCAACATTGTCTACCAATGCGTCCATATATTCCATTGAAAATTACTTCTGGGCTACTTAAAGCCATAAGAGGGGAGAAAAAAAAAGATGTCCTACTAAATCCAAGATTTTTCTACCAACAATACCTTTCTCGACATTGTTTACCAATGCGTCCAGGCAGTTCCTGTGCAATGGTTGACCACTTCTTCGCCCCGTATTTTCCAACCAGTTCAATTATTTTATCATCTTCCTGTTGAAAAGGTGGTAATGTTGTTAATAAAAAGCAAAAGCTTCATATGCAGATATTTAAGGGAAGTTAAAAACCATAGGGGTCTATTTGGATAGGAGTATTCTGATGCTTACATAGTTAATGGGAGGAAATGATGTCAATGCAAGTGGAAAATAATGACAGCAAGTTAATGAGATAAAGAAAAAAAAGAGAAATGGAACAAAGATAAAATAGTATGGATGACCCTAAGAAATATCGAGTTAACTATGCAAAAGATAGATTTGACTATGGAAAAGATGGGATCAATGATAGAAAAAGACAATCTTGACTATGAAAAGGTATAGCTGATCAATGAGTATTTCTTTTGTTTGAATAAGAGTAAAAAGTTAGGTAAATGTCTTATAATGTAATGTTCACTCCCTTCACTTCTACAAAGCTTCCATTAGAACTATCCAAATAGGCCCTAAGAGACAAAAAGGACAGCACAAAGGGTACACTACCACAAAAGGAGGAAACTTGAAAGATAAACTATGAGAGAAGGGTGGAAAGGAACAGCTTTAGGGGTTGGATAAGTGGACAAATTACAACTGAAATATCTTACCTCCTTTGACCATGGTCCTTTAACAAGTTCGGGATTCAAAACCTTCTGCCACCTGTGCAAGCATTGAACATCTGTTCGATCCTTAAAACATTCAGCTGCAAAAGGCATAGAAAATATGTCAAATTATGAGTATCCAATCAAAATAAGAAACAGGTTGGATGTAGGATTAGTTTGAGACAGAGATGCAACAGTGAAGAAGCGAGAATATTATCAAAGACTAGTGTTGGCAAAAGTGATAATATCTTTTTTCAGGGCCAAGGATGTATTCTTCATTACCAGTAAAGCAGATATTGTCATAACCATGTTATAAATATATAGACAGTGTAAGTGGTCAAAAAGATTTCTTCCTACACATCTAGAAAATGAAGTTGAAAAGATGTTTCCTATAGAGGCGATGCAGAAAGCTACGTTATACCTTGGAAAATAAAGAACACGTTAAAAACAGTAGCAAATGAAATCAAAGAAACTGAGTGGAATCTCTTGGTCATGGAAGGTCAAATTTGCTAGTGGTAACAAAAATGCATTCATAAAATACACAAACGAAAATGTTGAATGCCAAATGATGGTTGAAAGGTCACATGATACAACCAAAGACCTGTTCACGTAAAACAATGCATCATCAACAAAGAAAAATTGATATAGACAAACTCACGGCAGAATGTTGCATCAACACATACCAATTTTTTTCCAATTTCTTCCCTTATAACGTTGGACAGCTTTGCATAGTATGGCATCCTGCAAATACAAATGAAATTATTTAATCATCATTGACAACACCATAGCTTAGACTCAATATATTTCCTATCATCTGCAGAAATGAAAGGTAAATGTAAAGAGGCATGCATACAAAGTTGCAAGAAGAAAGCAAAATTCAAACATTGGACATGAATTAGATAGATCTCTGACCAAACTCACTAGGCTTGAAGGCATCCTTGTTTTCAGCTTACTAACTGATTCTAGTACTGTTACAAATGATGAAACAGATAGATGGATTTTGAACAACAATCGATTTTTCAAGCACAAAGGACCAAATAAAATCAAATTTGAAATGAAAAGCCAAGCTAAAAATGAAGAGAAACTAGCAAAACAAAAAATAGATATATAGCTCTCTTTACAGAGAAATCAGGCAGAGCATCCAGAAAAGCTAGAGAAAGATGGAACTAAGAAGAAATAATGGCAAATGAAGTTTTTATTTTTAAAGATTCATTGACTGAATCAAAATAAAGGAAGACATGAGGAAAACAATTTATTCCTTGCGATGTGCATCCAGCCTTTCATTTTGAACTGCCATATGACCTTCTTGAACTGGCTTGACAAATGAAAGACCAAAAGAACCTAGGTCCATTTAAAGCTAGAAAATGGAGCCCAGCAATCCTCACTTTTACCTTGGGACTAAATTCACTTCTTTTAATTGTCAAACAGTCCTGAAGTCTCACTTGGGCTTAATTCCACTGTCCAGTATAAAGAAGTCAACTGTTTGATTAACTAAAAACTACTTGCCTCTAGAAAGCACATCAGATGCACACATTAAGCAGCTAATCATGGTCACCAGCTTGGAAGTGGCTGCAGCACTCTTTTCTCACTCATAAAAAGGTTTCATAAATTGGTGAGCAACATCCCTCTAGAAAATCACCCAATTCATGTAAGAAAATTTCTGTTTCAATAAAATCACTATAACATACAACTTCTCCACATGTATCCTAAGAAAGTAACTCAGCTATTCACTATATTGAGAGCATGATGTGATTTCTTTGCGTTCTGATCAAAAATCTCTTTGTTTTCACCTTTCATACAAGCTTATGGAATTGTCAAGAAACAAAGGTCTCAATGCATTCATTCTCACCCATTAGGACCAGCATAGGTATAACTTTGCCCCATGCACACACAAACTGGATTTATCAGATTGAGATATATATATATATATATATATATATAATAAACAAAATAAATAAATGCAAAGAATTTAATGCATGTTGTGTATTCAAGCAGGTTTTTTAAGTTATCAACTTCCAATAGAGTAACATGGACAGGAGATACTATTCAACACTAAAGGAGTAGAATTCTGCATATGTTTACATTCTAATTTGATGATTCAATAAATAAGTACAAACTTACTTCTTCAGCTGTCCACTGCCCCTTCGTTGAGCGCCTTGTGGGGCCACTTGTCCTCCTACATAAGAACCAATGCTACACCAGGTGAGCCCATTGGACGAGTGGCAATAGTGTTTATTTTCCTAGATGCATATTTGATTGAACCAAATAGGAATGCAATAAATAACAAGGGCCCAGGGAAGGAGGGGGCTTTGAGAGAACCTAAGCCCTTATTTGGATAGAAAACTTTCCACAATTGATATCATCATCACTCATGCTTTAGGGATACAAAGTTCATTGGGCAACACAACACAGTTACACCTAATTAGAATTGAGAGGCATAGCTGGAATGGAGATGTTGAGATGAATAAATTGCAATAAAGGGAAACAAAGTATAGAGTCCACTGTCCACCATTAGCATCACAAAGGATCATTCAAGAGAAAAGTTATAAAAAGAAAAAAAAAAGGAGTGCATATGTGAGAACAAGCAGTATTGTTAGGTAATAGGGAACAACAGATTTAAATGAGGTAGCACTGTGTAAGAAAGACCTAGAATATCAGCAGTTTGAATGTGTTGGAGATCCAAAGAAGCAAGATCAAGGCTCAAAATTCTGTGTATGGGGGCAGGGAGAAAAGATTTTATGGACAATTGTTTATTTGAGGATGTGGTGATTTATAGTCAAATGCTAGAAAAATGATGGGCATGGATCAGCACATTTAGTTGAGATAAGTCTTAGATAATGAGGATGATAATAATTTTTAAGTTTCATATATCTCACATGTATAATTTGCCAAAGAATGTGCACAAACAATTGATTTACCATGGAATCAGAGATGTCTCCTAAGGGTGTGTAGCTTGGGAAAGAAAAGAGAATGATTAAGCTGTTGGGGGCAAGAGAAAGTCATGATTTCAAGGATTTTCAGAATCAAGATGGAAGGCCTCTTTATCTTCAAAATCTTCAAACAGCAATTTATATCAGAATAACTTTTCCTCAATCTTCCAGTTCAAAATTGGAAATTTGCAAACTTTCAATTATCTTCATTGATGAACAAATAGCCCATTTCCTAATTCTAATTTTACCATTAAAAGGAAATGAAAAATGCTTCAATGATGCCGGCAGGCTCCAAAATCTCAGTTTGGCCCTTTTGTTTTCAGTCCATCATGAAATCTGAGCCAACAATCATATTGTTTCTAGATATTTAGCTATGATATCAAATATCATCTTGACTAAAAACTTATATGGGCCACAATAATAGAAATCTTAAGAGTAAATAAGAATCTATAGAGAATTTTTTAATCAATTTTGAAACCACAAGAGAGTAGGTAGACATCTTTTCCATCCAACCCTGTTATTCTCATGTCGATTAGTGATAAATTAAATTTAGGCAACTTAACTACTTGCACCAGCAACTTTAAATCATTCTTTGGTTGTGGCAGGTTGTGGCACATGATATAACATTTTTTTGGATGCCAATGTCAATGTGAGTTTTCAATTGAATGATTCTCATGTTTTGACTAAATAACTGGTGCCAAATATAAAGGATCACTTCAATCTAATCACAACATCATAACAGACGCAAAAATGAAATGGCAGTACCAAGATTTCAGTGCCTGCCAGCAGCACTGAATCATGGTCCAAAGAAAATTGCACAAATTTTATCATGTCTGAATAAATACACAATAATAATCCAATCTAGATGATCTCTATTTATGAATTATTAAGGAGGGGGGGGCGGGGGCGCGGTGGATGATTCATATGGATCCCAGATTCACTTCAGTCTTGTAGGCACATATATGAAAATCTTTTTTGTGAAACCAGTTCCACCGAAATATTCAATTGCATTCATCGTGAAGTTTTAATATGTATGTATGAATGTGTGTATGTGCCTAGTTGTTAACAGATAGATAAGCGGTGAATAAAAAAAAAACAAGTGTCATTAACATGGAAAGAGAACGAAGATGGGAAGAATTAAAAAGAGTTTGCAGGTTGGTAACTTGTAGCATTACCCATTCAAAGGTCGCGGCTTCTGAAAATTCATACTGCCACTATCAAGGACAGTAGCAGGACTAACTTCAGTTCTCCTGATGATTGCGTTTTCACCAGCCATTGTTCATCAATTAGCAAGTGATTCTGCAAACGCCAATCTGCTCTCTATAGCAACTTTCTCCAGAGTAGGCTCCCACAAAACCATCATCAACCTTGCTAAGAAGCTAGAAGAGCCACCTCTTAAGAGGAATAAACAATGCACTGAAATTAAACACAGCAGAAAATGGGGAAATCACAGGAACACCTATAATGCCCATTTTTTTCTGGTTAAATGCTTCATCAGTGTGTAAGTATGCCTGAAATGAGAATGTTGAGATGGATGGGTAAAAAGATGAAGAAATATAGGCACAGAAATAGAAATAAATTATGGAACTCTTGAGTAGCATAAACAAGAAATGAGATTATTTGAATATGTGAAGTAGAGACCCATCGAAAATGCACCATTTAATAAAGGAGAGAATTGGTCCAAGTTGAAGGCTATACATGGGCAAGGGGAAGACCATAAGGACATTTATGTCGTAAGAAAAGAACTGAGGCTCAGCAGTTTATACCAGTTGAGCCAATTAGTTGGATGAAGATTTGATGATGGTGAATGGGTTATCCTTCAAGAAAGTAGAGTTTAACATAACAAATCCAACTCATGGAACACAGTCTAATATCACAGAAGGACCATATGAATGATAAGCAGCACTGAGAAGGCTCTTTCCAAAGAGGAGCCCAAGCTGCCCAACACATGATGATTCAATGAGACTGCTAATGTGGAAAATCCACTGCACATGGTCAGCATGATAAAAAATTGCTGCCATCAGTATACAGGCATGGATCAGATGGTGTGAGGACAAAAAATGTATGACAGAAAATTACGTCGCCATTTGATGATCGCATATTCGCATACAGGTAACTTAGAGACTGTTTAGGACTTAGTTCAGCTCAACAGAATGAAAGGTCCCCAACTCGACCTCATTCCCAATCATCTATCCGTCAAAAGCTATTCCTTGTTGAACCATACTTCAGATCCACCAACTTAAATGTATCTCCAGCCAACAGAAACGCCAGCCTAATAAATACAAGAGCCTCAATTCTCCACGCACGGAACTCCAGGACAAAAGGAGAAAACTTTCATACCCATTATTATAAATTGCCGATGCCGTTCTACATCCCCGGAATATACTGAAAATTAGGATTGACATTGACTAATTCGACTAACTCATTAACAGAGATGAAAATCAAATAAATTCCTAAGAAATGACGTCTGAAAAGCAGCACGATTAGCCGAAATGCAGGCACTTTCGTTGAACATTTCAACCCACGTAAAACTTAATGGTGAATCTCTAATTTTCCAAGAACTCACGAAGATATGAGAACCCAGAATCAAAACCCCAGCCTGATCAGTGGATGGAGTCAAAAAGAGCAATGAGGTTGGAATTTTCATGATCCAGAGTACCGAGACCAGAGAGATGTGCTTCTTACAGTAGAGTCGGAGACGCCGAGGAGGCGACTGATCGGAATCGCGCGGCAGCAGATCTAGTAAGGCGGAGAGAGAGAGAGAGAGAGAGAGAGAGAGAGAGAGAGAGAGAGAGCTTTTTTTGAAAGAGGAGGGTCTGAGCCTCAATTCAAACCCTCTAGTTAAACGTCGAACAGGTTGTGGTTGATCGGACGGCTAGGATGAAGATGGTTACGAGGGGTAGGTTAAAAACAGTGGCCGGTTACAGCCGCTTTCATATTTCGAAACCCAACGGGCGACCCACCGGCTATTGCCGGTTGGCATTAACGCGGTCAGGTTCTTCCTGCATGCCATCGTCATGGTTGGAGACTCGTTGCATTTGTCGCTAGGCCGGCTCGCCAGTGGCATCGTCTCGATGACCTCACGATTCTCTCGTGTCGGCAATGAGGCGTGAGAGTCGCTTTGGGCGTTCAGGCGGTAAGGTAATCGAATTTTTCTCGTGCTTGATACAATGAGAAGTCGTGTTGCTTTACTATTTTATCTTTGTCTACCTAAGTTTTTTTACATTTCAACAAAGTTTCTAGTCAAGGATCTATTCAACACTTAGAAGTACAAATCTTAGCATTAATTTTTATTCATTAATTCCTTATATCCTTAAGACAGAATGCACTAATATCTTAGTTTGCATATAGAGAGGGCATCAAATTTGTCTTAAGAATTTTATAATTTATTAAATAAATTTCAAAAATAAATTATTATTATTTTTTATTAAAGATATTTTAAAATTATTATGTGGTATAGTGGTAACTTAATAAAGTTTTGTTACAGAATACTTGGGTTCAAATCTCCATATTGCACCACACACACGCTTGCATGCGATGTGCGCGCAAGGGCTGCTTAGGTGTCTTTTGGCGTCTGTATTAGTGTACTTTGTACTTCACACTTGCACATCGTCACAAGAGGCTAAGATTTATTAATATTAATTAATATATTTTGATAATTATAATTAATTAATTAAACTATCTAAAAATTGACAAAATAAACCGCTTCACTTCATATATTTAAGTGAAGGGTTCCATCTCTAAAATTAAGAGGTATTCAAAGTTCTGAAAGTATGTCTTTGTGTCTTTTGTGAAGAGACATCAAGATGCTACATTTAATTGAAATAAATATTTGTGCTAAGATAATTAAAATCTTCTTCCACTTGATATAGTGAGAAATCAAGATTGTCTTACTATTCTATTTCTGCCTACGTAAGTCTTTGGCATTACATATTTATAAAAAAATATTTAAAATAAAAGTACTTTTTGGCATTACATATTTGTTTAACTATAATATAATGAAATTATTTTTATTATGCAAATGACAAAAAAAGGATTAAAAAAATTATTCTTTAACTCCATGACCAGTTATCTTAATAATTATTATGCAATAATATAATATGTAAATTAAATTTTAAGATTTAAAATAAGTATTAATAATAAAATATTTTTAATATACATTATTAGCTTAGGAGAAGAAAAATACTTAATATTTTTAATATTAATATGCATATATAATAATATAATAAAATTATATATATACAAGAATCTAAGTTGTGATAAAATTTTTATGTAGAATCTAAGCTACACACTAAATAGATATAATCTCATTTTGTGGAGAAAATGGATTCTTATTATATTTTTTAAAAATATTCCTTAGAATATATATATATATATGAGAATAAATATATAAAATAATGAAATTTATTACTTATTAATTAACAATAAATATTCAAATATAAAGAAAGAAATAATATTATGCACCTTGTCCATATTAAAAATTAATTACCATGATAAAAATTTAAAATAAAAATAAATTATAAAAAATAAAATTTATTTCTGCCCTTTAAAAAATAATATTAATATAGATAAGTAAAAAAACTTATTTATTAGAAAATAATTGAAACTTTTATGGATGACAAGATTTACATCATATCTAAAATTTGAATATAATTTTATATATTTTGATATCATTTTTTAAAAGAAATGAAAAGAGATAATATTGTTTTAACGTAAGATACCCAGGGAGAAGCATAAATTTTTTGCTTCTCTCAAAATATTATTTTTTCAATCCATGGGCTTCCCAAGGTAATAAACTTAAGACAATGTTAGCTCTCTTTCTCTTCTTTAAATTACTTGAAACGTAAAAATCATTTTTCCCAATGAAATGAGGTGTAATTTGTTTAGTGTGTAACTTAGATTTTATGACAAAAATTTACCATTATTGTATATATATGTAAAATTTTATCTTAAATGTATACTAATATTAAAAATCTTAAGTATTTTTTTCTTCCAAACTAATGATGTAAATTAAAAATATTTTATTATTAGCATATATTTTAAATCTTAAAATTTTTATTTGCATATTATATTAAACTTTCATGAAAAAATTTATGAAATATAATTATTTCATTATAAAATATTTATTAAAATTATAATGTTTAAAATATTTAAGTATTATTATTGACCATATTTTATTTAAAATATAAGTTTAATGTAAGTAGAATTGCTTTAACTAGTAGAATTTTATTGAAATCCTTTGTAAATTAAAAATTATATAAAAAATATCATATATTAAATTAAAATCTATAAAAATAGTGTTAAGGTTTTAAGTAATTACTTTGAAATAAATATTAAATAAATAATATTTATATTTTCTTAAAATTATTTTTTAAGATTTTGTCATTTGTATAATTTTTTTGAAGATAGCTAATGATAAAGTTAGAATATAATTCTTTTATCCTTTTTTTATTATTTGTATAATAAAAGTACTTTTATCATATTATAGTCAAACAAATATATACTACCAAAAGTACTTTTAAAAAATATATTACTTGAAGTACATTTTACAAAAATTCTATTTCAATAGCACTTTTTCAAAAATTCTTTAATTTTGTAGCAGCGCCAAATGGAGCCTAAATGGCACAATCGGAGAAAGCCTAGAAACAAAGCCTAAGTATAATAACCCGTGTCCCTTGTGTAAGAATTGTTTGCTTTGAACCACTATAGTCCTCACGGTTTTGTTCCCTTATAACCTTTGCCTATACGGCTTCAGAAAAGATACCCACACAGGTTTTATGAACCACCCATGTTATAAGCTCGTCACCTCCCTCTCATCTGGGCGATGTGGGACATCACATTCACCTCCCCTAGAAGCTCCAGCATCCTCGTTGGACACACCCTAAGATTATTGAGGTATGGCTTTAATACTACTTTTGTAATGACCCGTGCCCCTTGTGTAAGAATTATCCGCTTTGGACCACTACAGTCCTTACAGTTTTGCCTCCTTGTAACCTTTGCCCATACAACTCTATAAAAGGTACCTACATAGGTTTCACGAACCACTCATACCATAAGCTTATCACCTTCCCCTCACCCGGGCAATGTGGGATATCAAAGGGGCCATGAGTCGTTACAAAAGTGATATCAGAGCTAAACCCTAATAATCTCGGGGGTGTGTCCAACAAGAACACTAGAGCTGCTAAGGGAGGTGGATGTAATATCCCACATAGCTCGGGTGAGAGGGAGGTAGCGAGGTTATGACACGGGAGGTTTGTGAAACCTGTGTAGGTGCATTTTATGGAGCTGTTAGGGGGCAAAACTTGTAGTGGTCCAAAGTGGACAATTCCTACAAAGGGGGTACGGGTCATTAATAATCTTGGGGGTGTGTCCAGTGAGGATACCAAAGCCCTTGGATGTGATATCTCACATCGCTAGGTTAAGGGGGAGGTGACTAGCTTATAGTATAGGCAGTTCATGAAATCTATGTAGACGAAGATCCTACATTAAAATGACATGCCTCCTGACTATTTAAATGCAACAGTAACCAAATAATTGAGTTTCTACAATAAGTTTTAAATCCTGTAACCTGTTGCTAACTAAGCTTTATTCTATAACTTACTCAAATTTTTCTCAGGAGATGGTTACGAGACCATTAGTAGAAACTAAACATGTCATACATCTCTTAAGGGCATTTCATTAAACACGTGGGAGGCATTTCTCAAAGTTCATATTCATAGGTAAGATAAACTTGAAATTCTTTACCCAAATTACATATGCACTTATCTTAATATGTTTATTATCCGAAATAACATTCAACTTATCTAATTCATCAAACACTTAATAGGGAACTTCTAATTTTCATTATTATAACTAATGACAGACTGAGAACTCTTTCCCAATTTACACATAAGCAAGATTTAACTAGATTTATACTTCCATTTACATTCAAAACATTTGTTTCATTAGTAAATTCATATTTTCCATGATTCCCAATTTCCTACATTTCCCAAATCCACCTTATAAACTAGCATTCAAGTAAGTTACTTCGTATAAATCATGAATTAGCAATAAACAATACTTACTACTTGATCTCCTTTGATTGTAATCCACTGGACTAGTTGTAGAGTAAATTTTCTAAATTTCTTGCAACCTCCTACGCTTCTAGGTTGTTGAATTCTACACTTTCTCTATGTCGGAGTGTTGCTAAACCAACTATCATTGATTTATGGGTGATATAGTACAAAAGTCCACGAGTTTTAAGGGTTTCTCAAGCTAAGATTTGGTGGGAGAGAGAGCTGGACGTGAATGGGGTTTTAGGGAGAAAGAGTTGAATGTGAAAGAGGATTTTGGGAAGACTTTGAATATTTTATACTTGTTTTCGTATGGTATTCTAGTAATGCATGCACCCAAGTAATCATGCAGTCTGCTTAGTATGTTTTCTATCATATTATATCACTATTTTTCCTTTTTATTCATCATAATATTCAACTCATTATTCATGTTCATCAAAATTTTCTATCTCCATTTCCCGATTATGATGCACATACTGTCAATTTTTGGTTATGATATAAGTCTCCGTGCTTCAAAAGTTTTGAGTCTCATATTTTATCCCCCTTATAAAAAGTTTTGACCTCAAAACGTAAGCAAACAAGTAAGGATATTTAGTTCTTCTCATGTCTTTTATTTTTCAGGTCGCTTCATCTTCTGTATGATTTCTCCATTGTATTTTAATTAATTAAATAATCTTATACCTCATCTGTTTCTCTCTTCCATCCAATATTCAAATTGGCTACTTCACGTATTGAAGATTCTCTTTAATTTGGATTTCTTCTGGTGCCAATACATGCGATGGATCGGGTTTGTATTTTCTCTATGAAAACACATGGAAAACACTGTGAATTCCACTCAATAGTGATGGCAATGTAATATGATATGCCATTTTGCCAACCTGATTCAATATTTGTCTAATTGTGATTTGGTGATTGCAACATTTAAAAATAAGATGCAAGCATTTTTTTATTTAAACGATACATGAGTTGTCTTAAAATAAGATACGAGTATTTAAAAATAAATAATTTTTTAGCCAATTAAATTATTAGAGAATACTGTACCTTTATATATGATATTTTTATTTAGAAGGTAATCTTTTTTTTATAGATTTTATAGTCAAAGGTAGTCAAAATAGGGATTTTTCATTTTTACTTAAATTATATGCACTTAAAATACTTTTTTTTTTCTTGGGCTTACCATGCCCTCTTTTTTTGGGGAAACATAATTAGCAATGCCTTTGGGAGATATGTGTCGTCTAGGTTAACGCATTTCGTGGAATTTTAAATTCAAATATTTGAGGCCGAGGTATGCATTAATCCTTATATTCTCATGTTTACTACAACTTCTTTTGGTAAAGTAAAGGAAAAAAAGGGTAATAAAAAAATAATGTCAATAGTATATAATATGATGCTAGTTACAAAGATATTAAAATTATTAAGATGAATATATGAAATAAGAAATTATTCTTAATACTTAGGAAGTTTGCATCTTCATTTAACCAATTATAAATTGAGAGCCAGATGTATTGCCAAGTAGCAATATGACTTGATAATAAATTTATAAAAATTTAAGTTAAAGTCCCAATACTAATTTATTTGGTAACTAAAAAAAATAAAAAAATGCAAAAAAAAAACTCGATGTAACACATGTTTATCATAATAATTTTACTTTTTATAATTATTATCTTATTTTTAATAAAAAATAAAAATATTTTTAACATAAATGGCTAGATGAGATATGCGTAGGGATAAATTGGTGTGGATAATAATTTAAGTACAATCTTAGTATAACAATAAAAAGGCTTTTAAAGATAATTAGGAATAGAGTTAAAGTATATATATTATTATTAAAGCATATATTTTGAATAAAAAGGCTTTTGAAGATAATTTTCTAAGCTAATAATGTATATTAAAAATAATTTATTATTAGCATTTATTTTAAAATTTAAAATTTAATTTGTATATTATGTTATTTATATAATTATTTTGAAGATAATTAGCGATGGAGTTAAAGCATAATTTTTTTTCCTTTTTTGTTATTTACATAATAAAAGTAATTTTATTATATCATAGCTAAATAAATATATAATGCCAAAAATACTTTTTATTAAATTTTTATTATAAATAGTACTTTTAAAAAAAATACTTAAATCCACGGCGGGCCAAACGTAGACTAAATCGCGACCGGAGAAGGCCTAGAGAATGAGCCTCTCTTGTTTGAGCGAACCTAACACCATCGCGACTTTAAAAGGGAATTGCCTACATCAACTTCACATTGTAGTCCTTTGCCTTCAATTACGCAGGGTCCAAGCTCATTTCCGCCCACGTGGATACCGATTCTAATGTTACTCTCTGTGGTCGAGGGCAGCTGCAGTATCGAGATCCGATGATGAAATTGATGGACGGTCTGGATTCTACTTGGTTAGAATACGTGGCGCTTGGGTTCACGTCTCATGCGCAAGTCCAGTCCGGCTTCGATATAATGGTCGAGGCGCGAGGCTGGGGAGGCTGGGGAGCCGTCGGCAGTTTGGAATTGGCTTTCGCATTGCCATTTTTAGGTATCCCGAAGGTGAAGGCTCTCTTTCCACCCCTCCCCTCCTCTCTCTCCCCTTTCCCAATGGAGGATCCAGCGATCTCGTCTTCTCACAAAACCCTAGATCCCTCTTCCCAAGCCCTAGATTATTCCTCCTCCTTTCAAAACCCTTTTCCTTCATCTGAAACCCTACCTTCCCATCAGCTACCAACATCCAATCCCTACTTTTCTCCCCAAGCCCTAGGTCAATATGATCGGCACCCACCGCCTCCTCCAGAAATCCTTGCTCCGCACGATCAAAATCCTCCCCTTCCTCCTCCGGAGATCTCATCCTTTTCTGCTCCTGATCCGCTTCCAGATTCGAACGGCCAAGATTCTCATCCTCCTTATCAAGATATGGCGTTTTCTACGCAGTTCGGATCATCTTCAGCGGAAGGGGGAGAGGCTGCGGCCTCGTTTAACCCTCCACTGCCGTCAGAAGCTGGTGCACAGGAAAAATCAACTTCTGGGCTTGGCACTGGTTCCGAGATCAGCAATCAAAAGCCGCTGCTGTCGGAAAATGGTGTCAACACTACCAACAGTGGTACTGATAGGGAATACTCCGGGGGGGAAGAAGAGACAACCAGCAGACGCAGGCGCCGGAGTAGGTGGGATCCGCCACCTGGGTCTGAGAACCAGAGCGGAGATGCTGCTGGCAGTGGGGGCCGTAAACGCAAGTCCCGTTGGGCTGATGACGAACCAAAGCCTGTCATCCAGCTTCCTGATTTTATGAAGGAATTTACTGGAGGTATGGATGTTGATCCTGAAGTCCAAGCTCTTAATATCAGGCTTCTTGAAATCAGTCGGATGCTACAGTCGGGTCTTCCCTTGGATGACCGACCTGAAGGTGCTCGCTCGCCTTCACCTGAACCGATTTATGATAACATGGGTATCCGAATAAACACACGTGAGTATCGTGCCCGTGAGAGATTGACGCGTGAAAGGCAGGAAATCATCTCTCAGTTGATCAAACGAAACCCTGCTTTCAAGCCCCCAGCTGACTATCGCCCTCCTAAGCTGCAGAAGAAGCTGTATATACCCATGAAAGAATACCCAGGTTACAATTTTATAGGCCTTATAATTGGTCCTAGGGGAAACACTCAGAAGCGAATGGAGAAGGAAACTGGTGCAAAGATTGTGATCCGGGGTAAGGGGTCGGTTAAAGAAGGTAGATTGCAGCAGAAGCGGGATTTGAAGCCAGATCCATCAGAGAATGAGGATTTGCATGTGTTAGTGGAGGCTGAGACACAGGAAGCTCTTGATGCTGCTGCAGGGATGGTGGAAAAACTTTTGCAGCCTGTTGATGAAGGTTTGAATGAACACAAGCGGCAGCAACTTAGGGAACTTGCTGCTTTGAATGGAACGATAAGAGATGATGAATTCTGTAGGCTGTGTGGTGAGCCAGGGCACCGACAGTATGCTTGCCCTGCTCGGACCTCTACTTTTAAGAGTGACGTTCTCTGTAAAATTTGTGGGGATGGAGGACACCCCACAATTGACTGCCCCATGAAGGGATCAGGAAAGAAAATGGATGATGAGTATCAAAACTTCTTGGCGGAGTTGGGTGGTAGTGCACCTGAATCACTTACCAAGCAGAGCTCATCTTTGGCACTTCCTGGATCAAGTGGCTCTGGGAGCAACCCTCCGTGGGCAAGCAATAATAGTTCTGTAGGTGCATCCCAAGCAGGGCTGACAAATGGTGCTAAGGTGGTAAAGGAACATGATGATACAAATTTGTATATAGGATACCTGCCACCAACTCTTGATGATGATGCATTGATTCGGCTATTTGCACCTTTTGGAGAGATTGTGATGGCCAAGGTCATTAAGGATCGGGTGACAGGATTAAGTAAAGGTTATGGTTTTGTAAAGTATGCTGATGTGTCCCAAGCTAACCAAGCTATTGCTAGCATGAATGGGTATCGCCTAGAGGGAAGAGTTATAGCTGTAAGAGTTGCAGGCAAGCCACCACAGCCCACAGTACCTCCAGGTCCCCCAGCTTCAACAGCAGTTACATATCCGGCACCACCTCAGCAATTTACACCAGGTGGGCCTCTGGGAAATCCACCACCTGGAAGCTACATTGCAGCTCCAGTTCCTTGGGGTCCCCCACCTCTTCCTCCTCCATATCCTCCTTATGCTCCTCCACCTCCTCCTGGTTCAAGCATGTACACCCCTGTTCAAGGACAAGCTATGCCACCTTATGGTGTTCAATATCCACCTTCAGTTCAGACTTTACCCACTAGTGCACCATCGCAGAGTATCCCTTCTAGTGAGTCAACACAGAGTTTCCCACCAGGAGTGCAATCTCAGAACAATCCATCACTGCAATCGGTTCCCAGTACTATGTATGTGAGTTCTGTAACATCGGTGCCACCAAATGTTCCACCTGCTTATCCACCATCTTCTTTAGGCTACCCATCTTATTACAGTACAGTTCCTCTGCATCATTCAACGGTGGACCACTCACAAAGCATTAGTAGTGCACCTTGGTCTTCAAATCCTCCTGCCCCACCTGCCTCAAATGCAGAACCAACAACATACACTGCAGATTCTGAGTATGAGAAATTCATGGCAGAGATGAAGTAATTTGACCAGCTGGTTCTTTTCCAGATGGAAGGTAAGCAGGCTATATTCTTCTGTTTCTTCTGGTTTTCATCTTGTTGTTGAATTCTTCTTCTTCTTCTTTCTTTATGAGCAATGACCTTAATTTTCTCTTGCCAATACAAAACATAAGCATTATGATTGAGCTACCTATAATCATGACTTTGATGGGGGAACATGTGGACAAGGTGATGCCTCTTTCTTACACGTAAGATTTCACTTGGCGGACATGTTCATAAATTAGCCACTTAATTTTACACATGACCTATTTCTTCTTCCTGTAGGTAAAGTTTAGGATAAAAAGCTATAAACTGCATTCTCTCTTGGCATGTTTACTTTATTGTTTGCATTCAACACTTGTTCTATTCAGCAGAAAGTCCTCTCAACTCCCTAAGATAATGTGAAGATGAAGTTCATTTTGCAACTTGCATGGTTATTTGATCCATGAGATTTCCACTTGTTTTTCTCCACCACAAGTTGCTGTATTAGTCATTTTGCATCTCTTGACGCTTGTTCTGGTTATGATTGAATTTTTTGGCAGGCATCAGGTTTCTCGGAGCTGTTGTGAACATGATTTATTACCTGTTGCTATGACTTCAACTTGTTGGAAGTTTCGGACTCATAACTTTAACCTTGCTGTGCTGTTATGATAGTTGCAGAGATTCGGGGCTGGAAGATTGTTTGTTTGGCATTCTGGTGGATAAGTTGAGCTCCCAGTTGGCTTATTTCATCTCTTTTGGCATGGAACTGGATTTCTCTGTGGATGCATTCCACTTTCATTGCATCTTGAATGCAAATATCATTTGATCATAATCTTTCCGAGCTTTGCAGAGGACCTTATTACTGACGGTTTTATGTTATTATGTTTTGTTTGAAATGACTTTGTGCTATTCCATCTTGTTCTGGGTAACTCATGATTTTGTGAGCTGACCTGCCTTATGTTTTCAGTGGTGACTTTTTATTTTCCTAGCTACAACCTTAGATTTACTGGATATATCACCATAGAGACACTGGATGGACAAATGCATCCATGACCCTTCAATCTCCAGAGCAGCAGGTGCCCCTTTGTAAGTATATTTGGATGATATGGGCGCACACAGTATGGTAGCTAAGTTCTCACTGTTTTGGGTTTTCATCACAATATCTTGATGGTTTGGTTTTTATACTTGATTGCTTGCCTTATGTGTCTTTCCAGCTCTTTCATGGCAGGTCATATTGCACGTTTACCTCTATTGGTAACTGGTGGTCCTGGTACAGTTTCGAGATGATAGTTGGAGCATTTGAGTTAAGCTTGAATATAACCATTTTTTTTCCTATTTCTTTTTCTATCTAATATTCTAATATCATCTGTTCATTTCTAACAGATTGTTACCGCTTGTTGGATCATTATTACTTGGACTAAAAGAATTCTATCTAACCTATTTTTCCACTTGTTTGTCTACCTGCTCACCGATTTTCTCTATCATACATAAATATTGACTGTGTTGTTGCCATTATACTATTTTTAATGCACTTCAAATATCTTTGGAATTCCTTTTTTCAGGCAACCATTTTATCAAGCTTGCCATTATATTTTGTTTCAACTTCATTTACAATTTTTTTTAAACAGTGTGCCTTTACGACCTTTCAAGGTCAAGAGTCGTACATCTAATTTTACCTGCAAAACAGTGAATTTACTTTGTTCCTTTATGATTCTGCTTGCTGTAAACTAAAAAGTAGTTTTTTTGGGGGTGTGAATATGAAACCTTAAATCTACCATAAAATTATGTTCTCTACTTGCATTGGAGATAATTTCTATAAAATTCAGTTTCTGATTTTTAAAAAGGAGGCTTTCTTATGAAATCCTCAACATTGACACACTTCATTGTGTGCTTAAACAATGCAATGCAGTTCAAAATTATTCGATTCTCAATATCAAAGTGTTAATTGTAAACTTCAATTTATTTTTTCTTTTATTTTCTTTATTTTTTTCTTGCCCTATAACTTGATCGTTTGAAGCTGTTCTTCTTTGTTGCTTCTAACTATCTCTGTGTAGCGATGTTTGATGACATTTGGAATCTCTTCAAGTTGTTCCAATAGGCAAGTATGGTTTTTTTCAATGGTTAGCCAATGCATTTTTTTGGTATTGCCCGGTGGCAGTCTGTTAATTTAAGGTATGATTTTTCATGGTTGCTTTGATAAGTTGCTTATATAACTTACCGAGTTTCTACTTATTGGTAACTTTGAGAAGTTCCACCAAGCAATCATGCTAACGATTTCACTAATAGCATTATTTCTGGATGGGCCGCTGCAGCAATTTGGACTAGGATCTAACTGTAGGAAGGCCGAAATTTTTTTTGGGTGTTTACTCTAAGTGCATGGAGGTGCACTATACCGCTATGGAATATTATCCAAGATATTTAAGTCTTAGCTAAAGAGAAAATATTGGCTTTTACAGGGAGGAGTTCACTAGAGATGGAAAGGGGTCCATGTTCAACATTAGCTTGTGTCTGACTCAGTAAATGATATGTTACTGGTTCTAGTGTGATGCTAAAACAACATTGACGATTCACATAAATTACCTATGCTATTTCTAATACTAAAAGTTACAAGAACAAAATTCACCAATTAAAATGAATTAAAACAAAAAATATAGCATTTTTATTTTAGACAAATTAAAAAATTCATGTTTCCTTTCCCCGAATATCTTGTGAAATGCATTTTGATTTCATCTCTTCATTCTCTTAGAAAACTGAGTTCTCTTTGGGTCTGTTTGGATAGTAGTGTAATAGAAAGAGGGTGCAATAGAAAAGTGTAGTAGGTGATAATGCCAACAAAATAGGCTTTTTAATATAAAAGTAAGGAGGAGATTGACATTATAGGTAATTATGAGAAAAGGTAGGGTGGTTAGGATTGTTAAAGGTAGTTAAAAGTGCCATGTCAATATCAAAAGACATGTAAAAGGGTGGCTATTCCAACCCATTCCTATTCCACCCCCTTCCTATTACGCACAAACAGACCCTTTGAGAAGTGTCCTACATGGTAGCCCCATGTATTGAAGAGAAGCTGTGGGGGTTGGTGGGTTCAGGATGAAACGAATCCAAGCCAACTTTGGTTCAAGTTGGGTTGAGAAAAGGGAATTTGGGGCTGGTATAGGTAGGTTTTACCCAACAAAAAATGGAAGTTAGATGGTAAGTTGGTGCCCTGGGAAACCTATTACTGCCATAAAGTCTCATCCCTTTTTGATTCCTCTCTTTTCAACCTATCCTGCTTAATCTCTCCATCTCTAAATACCTTTTGGATGGGTCTGTCCATCATGCATATTATGTTGCCTCTCATCATTGCGTTTGACATCAAGCAACATCAAATGCCATTGTGTGCAGCTGTCCATCTTGCAAAGACCAGTGTGCTTAAAGTGCTGCCTCTCCATCCTAAGGTTCTGTTACATCTGTTTATCTTGCATATTTGATACATATGCCATTTTTGCCACATGGCATATGCCATGCCACTCCATCCAGTGCCTATTTACTTCCTGCAGAGGTTCCCATCGGCAACTCTTATTTAACCTACATTCAAATGTCTGTGTGTTTGGATTACATGCGGTCATGTGCAGCAGGTGCTTCTGCCATCTTCCAGCTATCTGTTTCCACCAATATGTTGCATACCCTGCCTTACAGCCCTACAGTCTTTTGTTTGCCACATGTTACTGTGAAACATGTGTTTGCCAATCTACATGTGCAATGGTCACATCTTCCTTCGTCTTCTTGAGGCAAGATGCTTCAGAAGTGGTATGGTCCATTCGTTGTCATTTGTAAACATTTGTTTACCATGGTCTAAAAGTTTCAAGTTACCTTTAAGAACTGTTAAGGGATGTTGTTTATCAGACCATGATTATTCTTTGAGCTTTATTCTATTGATTGGCCCTTACTGGGTGAATCTCTTATTAGTTGAGTTGCTTCATGGTTGTGAATGTATGATGCCTGCTCTGAAAGGGTTAACAGGGATTAATAGGTGGCACTTCAATACACTTCAGCTGGTTTCTTGGGCTAGTAGCATTAGGATCCTAACGCTTCTGTTCTTGTCCCACCCTCTTTTCCATGGGGACTGTAGTCCACAAGTTCTACAACTTACTGAAGCTTCGCTGGATACTTGGTCTCTGGGGAATGTGAGGTCTTTGTAGATAATCTTCTCATTTGTTTTTGTTTTGCCAGGCTGATATGGAACTGACATTCAGCAACTCGCAGAGAATTTCTCTGCTCATTAGCTGAGCTATTGTTGAATGTTTTCAGCTGGAGGCTATAGTTTTTTATTTTTATAAAATTTAAGTTAGTCTTTTTCTTTTTTGGTTCTTTGATGTCTTATGTGGCTTGTGGAAGGAGATACATTATGATATATATTTGAGGGCAAAATTCTGGGGAAGGAAAGCTTGAAAAGAATAGTATTGCCTTTCGGTTTGTCATTGGGTGTTGGGAACTAATGCAGAATGAGTTGGTGACCATGGTGGTGAAGTTTGTTGGTAGTTGCTAGTCTGTGGTGCATTTGTATCCTCAACAAAATTTCTGTGCGGGTTCTGTTCTCAATTTTATTCTTTTGTCTGTTGCTCATGCATTTGCTTTCATGAAGGTGAATCACTTGCCATGGGAAGGTTGTTTAGCCATAGCTGCATAATATTTTCTGATTTTTTTTTAACGGAGTTGTATAGTAGTATTGCCTTTTTTTTTTAAGATATATTTTATTTTTTTAATGTTAAATAGGTTAAACTAAGAAAAACTTGTATCTTTTTTGGTAATCTTAGATACCAAAAGCACTGTCATCATATTTACACTAAACATACAAATACTATTAATAATATTTTTAAGATTATAATGCCAAACACTAAGCAGCTTTTAGCTTACGGTGAAACAAGCCCTAACCATGCTGGTTCTCTCTTTCGCCAAACCGTTGCTGCTGTTCTATTTGTAACGACGATGGTCGATTTGGACTCCCACGAGATGATGTTCTCGTTCACATGTATACATTTTTGTGCATTCCTTTAATGTCATATACAATACAAATGCAATTTTTGGAGAGTCGAAATGCCTAACACGAGCATTCGGTGACTGGTTGCAATGGTAAAAGTCTGCG
>JAYJMB010019591.1:0-42468 GCA_036873735.1 Pouteria campechiana
AAGGAAGAACAAGTTTTAGATATTTAAAAGGATTAAACTTGTGCATTTATAAGATCAACAATTTTTTTCCCAAGAGTCAATACTCCATTGCGCTTACATTGTTACTCAAGCTTAAAGCAATATCAGTCTCAATTACAAGAAAGATTTTATCTTTGTAGTTTATTTTATATTGTTACTCTTTGATTTACATTCTATACAAGCAAGTCTAAGTAAGAGACATCTCACTGTACAACTTCTTTTAAAGTATTTGTCTTCTGCAAGTAAGGAGCTTGCAAACTTGTGTTTGGTTTCTTTAAGTAGAGAAACTTGTATTGTTTGTAAGAGTTTTTTTTTGTGAGCTCTGGAAAACCAACTCGTAGTTGAAAAGGAATTGTGTTAGTAAAACCTAAGACAATAGAGAAAAACTATCCTCAAAAAGTGGAGTAAGATCCCAACTCGGGCCAAACCACCATAAAACATTGTGTATTGTGTTTTGTAGTTTCTGTTAATCCTTTTTCTAGCACATTTATTTCAATTTGACTAAAAATTTATTAAGCTCAATTTACTCCCTCTCTTGAGCTACCATCTACAAAGAGACCAATAGTAGAGATTTATAAGCTCAAGTTTTACAATGGGTTAGGACTTTAGGGTCTATTTGGAATGGTATAAGGAAAATATGATATGACACTTTAATTATCAAACAATTATATTTTTACTAAGTATTGCTTGTATTTTCAATCACTATTACCATCTTTTTATAAAAAAGATTATCTATTTTATTTCTAATCATTGCCCTCTATACATTATTTTATTTCCTTTAGTTTCTTTTATTTTTTTAAATTTCTTTTCTTTGTCTTCTTTTTCACTTTTTCCATTTCCAAAAATAAGGCTAAGAACATCTTAGCCTCCTACCACGAAAAAAAGTGTAAGACATCCAATCAATTTCACACTCATGAAGGAGGCAATGTATGATCAATGCTTAAAAAAATCTATGTGACTCGTACTTTTGATTTATCTGTTCATTATTAAGGGTCTAATTGGATTGTAGTGGCAAGATCCTGCAATGGAAAGGAAGTATAATTGTCACCCTCTTATATAGTTTTTGATGTTGATGTGATACTTTAACCGCAACTAACCTTATCAACTCTACTTTTCTTATTATTATATAATTTGTAATTTTATTTTCTTACTTTTATATTTAAAAATCTACTTTACTTACACGAATATCTACTACATTTTTCTATTATTATCTCTTTCTGTTACACTCTGCCCAAACAAACCATAAGTTAGAGATCTCAAAAATCAAGGCACACGATTTGGATTATAATGACGCAAGAAACATATAAATTATTTATTGAATTATATTCCATTAACATTTTTTAATATGTATATGTTTCACGATTCTAGATCAGGAACAATGAAGTTGATCGTCCTCATAAAAATTGTCACGTTATAAGTATGACATTAGCTGATTATCATGTTTAAGATTAGCGTGAAGCAAAAATGCATGCTGTGATTTCCACGGAAAACCAGCCTAACACCGAAAGTGTACTACGGTAACCCAAGTTTCCTAGCCTAACACCGAAAGTGTACTATTAGAACCCAAATTTCCTTCTCCCCAACTGCCCTCAACGGATTTTTCTGTGGCAAAGTAGACATCATTAGTTTATGAATGTCGGGACCACAGCACGATTTCCAAGTCAATTCAAGATATGACAGCCAATGGCAGGATGCAGACGACGAGACATCTACGTAAGAGGGTGTGACATCAAAGGCCGGTGCCGCTGATGGGTTTAGGACCGCCATCGCACCGCCATGCGCTCGCGAAAGCATTTTCAGACGTGAAATTATTGAAGATGCTTTACACGTCACGTACCCAAGATTCTCAGATCTCAAATGACTTCCTCACCACGACAAGCAATCTGAAAAAATGTAAAATTTTTGAATAAGATGCCTCTTAAAAAGTCCCGCTGTAGCCTGCCATAAAGTCGATATCTTCATTAAGGAATACTTTATATATTAAAAACATTTTATTTATATGCGGTATGACATACTGTGGTTGAATGATATGCAGAAAATAACCTCAGATTTGACGGAAATTGCATAGAACTATCTTTCTTGCATGAAAAAATGACTTAATGTCGTTTATAAGCATATTAAATCATGAAAATGCCCTTTCATACAATTGCATGGTATTTCTAATTTTTAAACTTATTTTTATTTTTTTATCTATGCTGATTATCATCTTTTTTATCTAAAATTTAAATATTATTTAATAAAAAAATATATATATTACATAATTTAGATATTTGAAAAAAAACATAAATTTATCAAAAATTTTCCCTTAATCAAACATCCATACATTTAAAAATAATTTTTATATGGATAAGATTGTCTCGTGGGCAAATAATCATTTAAAAGCAAAAATATACAGAATGCTCAAAAAAAATAAAAGGGCATTTTTTTATTTAACCTGAGTTAAAAATAATATTAAATTATTTTCTAACGAATGATAATTTTATGCAACTTCTATCAAACTTGAAGCCATTTTATATAAAATTAAAATTTATGAGTCAAAACATAAAAAATTGTAATACTTGAGGCATAAATATACAAAAACCTCCTTAAGCTTTTATCTCATCCAGTGCATGCACGTGAAAATAATACCTCTAACCTCACGAATCATATTTAAAAAGAAGAATGGCACTCCTGCATTAGTATTTTATTCGTGGCTGTTCGTTCTAAAGGGTGTGAAACTGTAATGCTGCGAGGAAGATGATATACAGCTATTCGTCACTTAGAAGACTGAAATAATTGTTTTTTTGGGCATTCGGACAAGTAAGTCTCCAGTGAAAATGACTGATTGGTATTTGACACGGACCGTCATTCATTCATTTTCATTTACTCCTTGAATTCAACACCGCAGCATTTCAAATGGTAAAAAGTCACCGTTTGTATGGTCTTATCAGCGTTAGCAAGCGATTTTCTTCTTTTACCACATACCACTCAACGTACGATTGGACTCCTTTAGAAATTAGATAGCGTCATTGTTTGCCAGTCTGAAAGTTTTATTCTCGAGATCACCTGATAAATGCTGTATTTTTTGTGCACAACCAGCATGACCTAAAGTGAGAGGATGGTTGATCAATGTTAATTGCAAACGAGCTTCAAGTGCCACCGGCTGAGATTGTTGTTACTTGCATGTGATCTAATTAGAAAAAAATGAAAAAGAAAAATTGCACGAGTAAAATGGGAATTTAAATTAGAGAGTTAAGGGTACAACAGCGTTTTCATCTAGATGCCGGTCTTTTGGACCAAATGTAGAATAAGTTATTTTCCCTTGTGTCTTTAATGTCTTTTTAAATTCTCTTTAAAATATTTAATTTTTTGAAATTTTTTGAAAAGAAGATCTATGGAATTTTCAGAACTCACTCCCCAAAAAATCAGATTGACTAGAAACTTGAAAATTTTGACAAGGAATACAGTACACCCACTCTGTTGTACATGCAATGCTCGAGTTTTTCAGATATTGTCTAACCTGTTCATAATATGTATTTAAACTTGATATTTGATGTATCAACATGTAATTAAAATATTTATATAATAAGTCCAAAACGAAAGTGCTACACCCTGATTTTAGGATAACCAGCAATGTCGAATCATATAAGCCATAGTGTAAATTGAATCAATTTTAAAGAAATAATGTTTTGGGTTTCAATTTTATTATTGGTGTTTTTTTTCTAAGATCATATGTGTCTATGTGCACTAGATAGTGTTGGATTCTGTAAGATGACTTAACCTAAGAGGGGAGGGGTGGTTTTATAAAATCTTTTGTTAAGCCCCTTGAAGTATCATTTTCCTCTAGCAAGCAATGCGAACAAAAAATAATTACACAAATAAATAGGACATAAGGATTTTTATAGTTGTTTGGGTAACCGTCCTTACTCCACTCTTTCAAATACACTTTTCTCTTAGTGTTTTGGGTTCTACTATCTCACTATAGTAGAAATACAATTGTGTTCCCGACACTCTTCTAGATTGACTCTAGGGGGCTTAAACAGTGCTCCCAGCACTCTTCTAGATTTTAACTCTAGGGGGCGTAAACCAGTGCACCTAGCACTCTTCTAAATTTCAAGTCTAGGAGGCATAAACTAGTACATCCAACACTCTTCTATATTCTAGTTCTAGGGGGCATAAACCAAGTAGCTCTTGTCTTACTCAGATAGTCATAACTCTTTTTTAGCCTAGTCAACACTTACTAGCTCGAAGTAATTACAGAGATAAAAGGATGTGAAAGTTTAAGCACACTTTACAAGTATCTCATTATAAGCTCAGGGAAAGAATTTGAAGCTTTAAATGCTTAAGTAAATAATCTTCTCATAAGGTAGTTGGAGGCCTTTTAGAGATGATGCAGAAGGATTAAGTGCAAAGGCTCTCAGCTTAGTTGAAAGATGGTTGTAGCTCTGGATAGAATGGGCAATCAATATTTCTTCTTCTCAAAGTTATTTCTTTGGTCCAACTTTACACCATTTATATCTGCTTTGAATTTCAACCGTTGGTGGTAGGTGACCTCCATTAATTGTAGAATACCGTTCTGATTAGCTCTTTTGAAATCGTCATCTCCTTAATTAATTCTCATTAGCAGGAATGCCTACAGTGTCGTTCTTGCCTCGAGTGAGAAGATGAATTTCTTCTTTGGGCAAGCATTGAGCGAGGGAATATCTGTAGTACTGTCTGTTTCATAGTTTTGGGAAGAAGGCATTAAGTTTGGGTAAATTCTCTTGATTCAGTTTGTTCGGCACTTCATTCCATTTACCCGAAGTAAGTTTCAGACAAACCCACTGAATCGTTACTTTGTCTGAAATTAATTTAGGACAAACTCTGATTATTCATTCTCAATTGGACGAAGTTTGTTTGTTATGATTTGTCCCATGCTTCATGTTATTTACCCAAAGTAAGTTTTAGACAAACTCACTGAATCATTACTTTGTCTGAAGCTCATCTTTGTCTTCTGCATTTGTCCAGGGTTTCTATCTTAAGTCCTCGGAGGAAGTTCCTTTCCATTCTGGTTTGTTCGTAGCCTTATGCATTTGTTCGAGGAATTTACCTTAAAGCTTTGATGAACTTCTACTTTACTATGCTTTGTTCGTGATTGATTTGGGCAATCTTTAGAAAGCGAAAAAATAGAATTTTTGATTGCAACTTCGTCTTTGGCTTTGTCGGAGTAGTCAATATGACATAATTTGGATAGCTCCTTATGGGATGGCTGATCAATCCATTACTTCATCTTTGTCTTGAGTTTTTCATTTGTTCGATGCATCAACAAGATTCAAAGCTCCTGTTTTCTTCTCCTATTTCTTCTGAAATGTTAAACTTCATTTGCACATTTTTATGCTTCTGTAACATATTTCTGCATACTTAAGCACTTGTCAAATATTCATTAGTATAGCTTAATCAAGGTTTATTTGTCATCAAAACTATGCATTTATACTAACAATCTCTCCCTTTTTGATAATAACAAAACCTGATTAAATTATCTCATTTGCAGTTAAATAAGCTCCCCCCGAATGTATGCAATATGTTTTACAAATTTTTGATGTCTCCCCCTGACTAATTGATTTGTTCCCTTTAATATTATTTCATCATTTGTGAAATATTATTTCATTTGTGATTTTTTTCTTAAAGAGTTTTATTTTTCTGGAGATAATTTCTAATTTCCTAGTTTCTCTCCCCCTTTTTGTTAGAATAAAAAAAGGATAGTAGTAAATCATAAGATAATAACTCACAAGAAAGTAGGATGAACAGAGATAAGATATGTATGAAAATAGAATTTTCATTTCATTACATTTCAGTACAAACAAGAGTACATTGAAGGTCAAACAAAAACATAAAACAAGTTGTCCGAACAACAATCTAGGAACACACATTTAGTAGAAATGTTTGAGGGATAAGCATGGAGAACTTTGTAACATATGGAGGGATACAAAGTTTTGGAGGAGAGTGTTCGCTACAAATTTAACCACAAGTATACGACGTTAAGTTTTATAGTTTAGTGATAAGTGAGTGTTGTATCCATAGGGATTGTATACTTCAACCTTTCACTAGCTATCTTTATGGATAATTCTAACTTTATTTGGATGATCAAAGACAAATAATTCTTAACTAACAATAAACTAAATAACTTTGAGTAGACTAAATCAATATATGGAAATCCTAGATGATTGATTTCATTTATGTTTCATTCATGGGAAATTCAACTCATAATGTCAAGCAAATAAGATTCAAACATCATCATAGTTCTAATTCCAAGATAAAAACCATAAATACAAGGAAAGAAAATAATTAAAACCAAAATAAACCAATGTCTTCCCCCTTTTTCAACTTGTTCATCACTCCCTGGTAATGATCTCAGACCTCTTGATCTCCAAGTTAATCTTCTCCCTTCAAAGCTTCTTCAAAAACTTTCTAAAACTCCTAAGAACCTTAGCCCCAAAGTGCTCTCCAAAACCCTAACAAAAAGGCCTTAAAAACCTTTCTAACTTCTCTTTAAAAAGAAACCAAAACAATAAGTTATGCAATTTTTCTGCAACTTGACTGTCTATAGCACCGGCAGTGCCACCTTGCTAGACATGAGTTCATAGGTGAGTTGAGTGGGCGTCAGCAGCTCCAGAATGCTGTCTACTTGAGATATCTTTATTGTTTTAATCATATCTTCTTCATTTGTTATCATAATTAGATGATTCTTGTTGCTTAGGACAGATGACTTGAAGAGCTTCAACTCTTATGTTAACCACTCTAGCTAAATCCATCTCAATCAAAGCCAGAAATAGCATCAAAGTAATGTTTGTTCACATTCAACTTTTTTTTGACATGGTTTGTTGACTAAAAAACCAAATAACTCTATTAAATGTAATATTTCATCAATTATAGTTACAAACCAATAAAACATGCTAAATGAGGTTCTAAAATATGTGAATTTAGGTATTAAAATATAGTATATTATGAACTCATCAGGGAGTGGTGGATGATAGGGGAGAAGAAGATGATAGAGAAGCTATTGAAGCTTCTTTTCTCCTTCTCTTCAAGAGCCCCACTAAAGTGGAGTGGGGGCTATCTAGCTTAGATAATGGAAAAGATAATCTTTTATGAAGCCAAATGTTAAAGAGATTAGCTTCTAATTTGCTTTGTGATTGAGGACAACATCGATTCTTTGAAAAACATCATCATCCCATCAGATGGAATGAAGAAATTATAGAATCATTTTGATCTTCTTCATTTGAAGGACTGATGCATTTCGGATTTCCTTCATTCTCTTTCTACCTCCTAATCTTTCTCATATGGATGTCTTCATTATTCTAGGTAGTGAAATGTATGGTAGTAGAGATGGGTTAATATAGATTGGAAGTGGAGGTAAAGATCTGGCAACTGATATAATTTTCAAGGAAAAGTAAATTCAAATTTGCCAAGAATGGAAAATGATAAAGATTTCCTATATTGCTTGCATGTTAGACTGTCAATTACACTTACTCCAGTATTAAACTAAAATTAAATACTCAATATAGATAATGAATAAATATCAAACTAAATTAAACTGAGTACTATATTGTTTCCCTAGAATAAAGATTTAGCACATAATGAAACTAAAAGAAATCAAAAACATTGTTTTAAATATGATTGGGAAAAGAGAAAGAAAATTGAAAAAGAACTGAGAAAGATAAGAGAATGAATTGTCTCCAAGTAACACTCCATTCTCTTCACAGCAATCACACTTCCAAATCTTCTCTTTTACACCAAAGATCTGCTCTCCTTACTAGGTCACATTCTCCTTCTCTATTTCTCACCTTAAAATCTCTTTAAATAGCCCAATTTAGGTTTATTTTGCACCACCATATGGATTTCTAAAGTTATTTTGCATAAAAACTATGCAAAATCTTTAAAAAAATTAAGCTTCATCACGTTCTGGGCCTGTAACGCATAAATTCTGTCAAAAAGGGCATCACTTTCTAGCAACATGGGCGTTGCGATGCCCAGAATCTATCTACCAGAAATAGTTTTGGTATTTTGTCCATAATCTTCTCATATGATGTCAAAACTAGGTTATTCATGATGCGTTGGTAAGATAATTTAAAGAGATACAACATTCATATAGAACACTTTCTCCGAATCGTCCTTCATATGTGTCAAATATTGCCCTGAAGCAACTCCATTTCATGTTCAGCTTTATTTTGACACGTTTTGATGCTTGAAACATAAACTAACTCAATTAAGTTCAATATTCAATCAAATATAATTAAAAACTAATAAAATCATATCACTTGAGGATCTATAACATGTGAATTTAGGTATTAATGTATAATAAATTATAAGCTTATTATTAATTAATCAATATTTATTTCTATGTTGATAACAAATTTATCTTTTTTAATTATATTATTTCTCAAGTCATAACAATCTATCTCAGTTAGCAAATTTCCTACATCTTGGTGAACATTTTTAACTAACTAAGATGCCTTAAGATATAGAAATTTATAATGTTACAAAAGCCTCATAGATATCTCTATCAGCACGATAATCATATGGTGTTTAACTGCAATATAATTCAATTATCACTTCTTAGCTATAAATTGAATCACAAATCATGTAGAAAGGACACATACACTTTCTACAGCATCAAACTTATTAAACACTCAACATAGATAATTAATTAAAATTTAAATTGAATTAAATTGAATATTCATAATTCGGCAATGTCATTGCCCTAGAACAAAGATTTTAGCTTATTATGGAACTTAAAGAAATCAAACACATTATCTTAAGCTTGATTGGGAAAAGAGAGAGAATTTCAAAAGCACCAAAGATCTTCTCTCCTTGCTAGGTCAGTTCTTCTCCTCTGTTTTCCACCTAAAAATAGCTTTAAATAACCCAATTTAGTGTTATTTTGCACCTCCATATGGATTTCCAAAGTTATTTTGCATAAACATAACACAAAATCTTGAAAAAATTAAGCTTTCGCACGTTCTGGGCATACAAAAACCAAATCCTGTCAACAAGGGTGTCACTTTCTAGAGACATGGGTGTTGCGGCACCTAGAATCTGTCTACCAAGAATATGTTCGATATTTTGGCCATAACTTTCTCAAACGATGTTCAAATTAGGTCATCCTCTATATGTGCAAAAAAATGCCCCAATGTGACTCACTTTTTATGTTCAGCTTCTTTTTGACATGTTTTGATCCTTGAAACACAAACTAACTCCATTAAATTTAATATTTAATCAAATATGATTAAAAACTAATAAAATCATGTTAATTGAGGATCCATAATATGTGGATTTAGGTATTAAAATATAATAAATTATGAGCTTATAATTAATCATGCAATGTTTATTTCAATGTTGATAACATATTTTTATTTTTTAATTATTATTATTTCTCAAGTCATAACAATCTATCCTAGTTAGCAAATTTCATACATCTCTATGGAAATTTTGAACTAACTAAGATGCATTAAGAACAAAAAATTTATAGTGTTACATAAGCCCCAAGGATATATTTATCATCATGACAATCTTATGGTGTTTACCCATGGTATAATTCCATTATCGCTTCTCAGCCTCAAATTGAATCACAAATCATGTAGAAAAGATGCATACACTTAGTCCAACATTAAACATTAATTAAACACTTAACATAGATAATGAATAAACATCAAATTAAATTACACCGAATATTAATAATCTGGCTGCATTGTTGCCCTAGAACAAAGATTTAGCACATAATGGAACTAAAAGAAGTAGAAAACATTATCTTAAACATGATTGGGAAAAAGAAAGAAAATTGAAAAATAATTGAGAAATATAAGAGAATGAATTGTCTCCAAGTAGCACTCCATTCTCTTCACAGCAATTATAATTCCAAAACGTCTCTTTCGCACCAAAGATCTAATCTCTTTGCTAGGTCACGTTCTCCTCCTCTATTTCCCACCTTAAAACCACTTTAAATAACCCAATTTAGGGTTATTTTGCACCTTTATGCAGATTCCAAAAGTTATTTTGTATAAAACATATGCAAAATCTTTAAAACATTAAGCTTCCGTACGTTCTGGGCACTGCAACTCACAAATTCTATCAAAAAGGGCAATAGACATGGGCACTACAATGCCTAGAATCTATCTACCAGAAATAATTTTGGTATTTTGTCAGTATTATTTTCTTATAATGTCAAAATTAATTGATTCTTGATGTGTTAGAAAGATAATTTGAAGGGATACAACATTCATGTTGAACATTTTCTTCGAATCATCTCCATAAGTGCCAAATATTGTCCCAAAGTGACTCCTTTTGCATGTTCAACTTCTTTTTGACATGTTTGATGCTTGAAATAAAAACTAACTCCATTAAGTTTAAATTAAGTTTAAAACTAATAAAATCATGTGAATTAAGGATCCACAATATGTGAATTTAGGTATTAAAATATAATAAATTATGAGCTCATCATTAATCAATCAATGTTTATTTCTATGTTGATAATGAATTTCTCTTTTTGTTATTATTTCTCAAGTCATCAAGGTCTATCCTAGTTAACAAATTCCGTACATCTTCATGAAAATTCTGAACTATCAAGATGCATTAAGAATAAGAAATTTATAATGTTAAAAAAGTCTTATAGATATCTCATCATCATGATAATCGTATGGTGTTTAACCATCGTATAATTCAATTATTACTTATCAGCTACAAATTGAATCACAAATCATGTAGAAAGGACACATACACTTTCTAAAGCATCAAACTCAGATTAAACACTCAACATAGATAATGAATAAACATCAAATTGAATTAAACTAAATATTCATAATTTGGCTACATTATTGCCCTTAAACAAAGATTTTGGTTCATAAATGAACTAAAAGAAATAAAAAACATTTTCTTAAGCATGATGTGGAAAAGTGAAAGAGAATTGAAAGATAAGAGAATGACTTGTCTCCAAGTAGCGCTCCATTTTGTTCACAACAATTCCTCTTCCAAATCTTTTATTTTCACCAAAGATCCTCTCTCCTTGCTAGGTCACATTCTCCTCCTTTGTTTTGCACCTTAAAACCGATTTAAATAACCCCATTTAGGGTTATTTTGCACCTCCATATAAATTCCCAAAGTTATTTTGCACAAATAAAAGAAAATCTAAAATAAATTTAGCTTCCGCACATTCTGGGCTCTACAATGCCCAAATTCTATCAAAAAGGGCATCCTTTTCTAGAAATGTGGGCGCTGTGGCACCTAGAATCTGCCTACTAGGAATGGGTTTGGTATTTTATCCATAACATTCTCATAAAATATCGAAATCAGGTGATTCTTGATGCATTGGAACCATAGTTGGAAGGGATATAATGTTATGGCGAATACTTTCTCTGAATTATACTCCATATTTGCCAAAAATTTCCCCAAAGTGACTCGTTCTTCATGTTCATCTTCTTTTTGACATGTTTTGATGCTTCAAACACAAACTAACTTCATTAAGTTTAATATTTAATCAAATGTCATTAAAAATTAATAAAATCATGTGAAATGAGGATCCACAATATATAAATTTAGGTATTAAAATATAATAAATTATGAGCTTATCATTAATCAATTAATGTTTATTTCTATGTTGATAACAAATTTCTCTTTTCTAATTATTATTATTTGTCAAGTCATAAAGGTCTATACTCTTTAATAAATTTATACATCTTTGTGAAAATTTTGAACTAACTAAGATGCATTAAGAATAAGAAAGTCATAGTGTTACAAAAGCCTCATAAATATCTCTAACATCATAACAATCATATGGTGTTTAACCATGGTATAATTCAATTATCACTTCTCAGCTACAAATTGAATCACAAATCTGGTAGCAAGGACGCATATACTTTCTAAAGCATTAAACTCAAGTTAAACACTCAACATAGATAATGAATAAATATCAAATTGAATTAAACTAAATATTCATAATTTAATTACATCATTACCCTAGAATAAAGAATTTAGCACATAAAGAAACTAGAAGAAATCAAAAATAGTGTCTTAAGCATGATTAGGAAAAGAGAAAGAAAATTGACAAAGAGCTGAGAAAGATAAGAGAATGACTTGTCTCCAAGTAGTACTGCGTTATCTTTAAAGCAATCCCTCTTTCAAATCTTCTCTTTAGCACCAAAGATCTTCTCTCCTTGCTAGGTCATGCTCTCCTCCTCTATTTTCCACCTTAAAACCTCTTTAAATAACCAAATTTATGATTATTTTGCACCTCTAAACTAATTCCCAATGTTATTTTGCATAAACAACACAAAAACACTTAAAAAAAATTAAGTGTTCACTCATTCTAGGTGTTGCAGTGCCAAAATTCTATCAAAAAGGGTATCCCATTCAAGAGACATGGGCGTTGCAGCGCCTAGAATTTGTTTACCAGGAATGGATTTGGTATTTTAGACATAAATTTCTCATATAATGTCAAAATAAGGTGATTCCTATTATGTTGGAAAGATAATTTGAAGGGATTCAACTTTCATGTAGTACACTTTCTCTGAACCATCATCCATATGCACAAAAAATTTCCCCAAAATGACTCTATTTTCACGTTTAGCTTCTTTTCAACATGTTTTCATGCTTAACACACAAACTAACTCCATTAAGTTTAATGTTTAATCATATGCAATTAAAAACCAATAAAATTATGTCAATTGAGGATCCGTAATATGTGAATTTTGGTATTAAAATATAATAAATTATGATCTTATCATTAATTAAGTAATGTTTATTTCTAGCTGGAAAGCCTACAGGATCATTCTTGAAGAAAATGCCTTTTCAATTTTAGCAAACACCAGATAAAGATTTTTCTACTTGACTGACTCATTCATTATTTTGGAAAGATGCCCATTAAGCCTAAAGGGATGCAACCTATGAACATTGCAACCTTTATCAGAGTGAAGATTGCTTTCTTTTGAATTTCTTTCCATCTTCATCTAAGCTTGATTTGCTTGGTTTGTTTAACAGAATCTGCTTTGAATGAGAGTTTGACCATAGAATGCAATCAGCAATGTCTGGTACACATGACTTCTACTCTTCATGATATGTCATATTTTATCTGAGGACTTTGTCATGGATTATCTTCTTTAAGTAACAAACAAAGTGACTCTAAGTAGATCCGCACTTCGACTATACAAATTTATCTGAGATCGTTGCAGCATTTTACTTCATCTTTTAGTTTGTCCGCTATAACTAACAGACGAATTGTAGAAGTGTAGATGAAGTTCTTCTCTTTACTGCTCATCAGACAAAGTTCTCTTAGTAGACAAATTTTCTTTCATTAGGCAAAGTAGTTTTGTCTTCTATAAGTAGCAGACGACTCATGTTGGCATAGACAAAAGCTTCTTCACAGTAGATAAAATATCTTTCACCAGTTGAGGTAGCTTTATCTGTTGGTTTGTCTATTGCAAGTAATAGATGACTCTTATTAGCGTGGATAAGACTCTTTCTCAGTAGACGAAATGAATTTGTTTGTTGTTTGTCTGTAGAAATCTGTAGACAAAGTTACAGGATGCAAACAAAGTCTTTCAAATGGTTTGTTTGTTGGTTTGTCTATCGTAAGTGATAGATGAAGTTATGATATGTAGACGAATCTTCTTTTTAGTCATTCATATGATGGGTTATCTATTAGAAGTAATAGATGAATTGTTGAGGCATAGATGACTCATTTCTTTAGTGGTCATTTGATGATTTTTCTATTGCAAGTGGCAGATGACTCTTGTAGATGAAGACAGTAGACAAAGTTGTTCTTCTATAGCTGTTGTGCCGCTTCGAATTTATCTTCTATGTCTTCTATAGACGATTATAGATAGGTTCCTTATTCTACTTTAGTTTTAGATAGACTTTATGTGAGTTACAAATGCTTGAATAATTTAATTTCATTTTAGCTCTTCATTTGTTTGATTTCAGCTCCGTTTCATCTTTGCTTTTGCAAATTGAATTTGTCTTTGTGTTATGGATAAGTGTTGATTATAAGCAGTTTATCTAACTTGTCCGTGGAACAATTTGTCTAAAACTTTCTTAGATAGATGCTCTCAGATACTGACTTTATCTATAGAGAATTTATCTGATCACTTGTTGAGGCTTGAACGTCATGGCTATAGATACTTTTTATGACTTCTTTTTAAAGTTTCAGTGTCATTCTTTCTGAGCATTCTTGTCTTCTTTTTGTTAGTGAATTTTTCTTATTGATGTATTCTCTGTATAAGTTGTCCACTATATTTAAATTATTTCCCTGTATATTTATATCTATTTTTTCAATGCTTGGAAACATAATTGTCAATACGACAAATGTTCACTTATATGTAGTTGCTTATCATCAAAACTTGGCTGTTTGTCATATGCACTATTTGGTTCTACAATTTCCTTTATCTTTTTTGTTTGATTTGCAATCAAAGGAAGTAATTCAATTCACCCATCATGCTCATTTCAAATTATTCTTGCATTATCTTTGAGAAATCTTGACAAAGTTTTTTGTCAATAGTACCGAATATGATATCATCCACATAAATCTTAACTAGTAAGGTATTTATACCAACATTCTTGGTGAATGATGTAGTATCAACCTTTCCTCTCTTAAACTGATGATCACTTAGGAATTTGGTCAATCATTTATACTGACTCTTGGAGCTTATCTTAGTCCATATGGTACCTTGGTGAGCTTATATATATGATCAGGTTGTTCATCACTTTTAAAACTAGGAGGTTGCCACATAAACTTCTTCACTTAGATATCAATTTAGAAATGCACTCTTTACATCCATCTGAAATAATTTAAAGTTCTCATCATTCTAATGGCTTCCAATCTTGCTACAAGAGCATATGATTTCTCAAAGTCATTTCCCTCTTCTCGAGAGTACCTCTTAATAACAAACCATGCTTTATTTCTCATAACCAGTCTACTTTCATCTAGTTTGTTTTTAAATATCCATTTAGTTCCAATCATGCCAATATTTTATGTTCTTGAAACTAAGTTTCATACTTTATTTCTTTCAAACTAGTTTAGCTCTTCTTACATTGCGATGATCTAGTTTTCATCACGTAGATCTTGATCAATGTAAGTAGGTTCTATCTTAGAAATAAATGTACAGTGACCACAAATGTTTTACATAGATTTTTTATTCTAACACCATCATAAACATCACCTATGATTTAATCTCTAGGATGGGTAGTAATAAATCTAAAATCAGTAGGGGGTTGATAGGGAACATTACCTGTACTTACCTCCTCCTCACTATCTAAGTCTTGCATTTTTTCATGCTTTGTGACATTTTCTCTGTCATCTTGTATTTGTAGCTTTTTTATTTTCTTAGTATTTTTCTCTAAATCACTATCAATCTCCTTTCTCAAGGTTAAATCGGTTTCATCAAATTTAATATGCACAGACTCTTGTATAATCTGTGTTCTCTTAATGAAAACTCTAAATACTCTACTATTGGCAGAGTAACCAAGGAAGATAGTTTCATCACTTTTTGGATCAAACTTCCTAAGGTTATCTTTACCATTATTTAGCATATAGCATGAGCAACCAAAGGGATGGAAATAAGAGATGTTGGCTCTTCTTACTCTTCAAAGCTCATATGAAGTTTTCTTTAGAATTGCTCTAATGGTTAGCACATGATATGCTATGTTAACTGCTTCTCTCTAGAACCTTTTGGATAATTTACTCTCATTCAATGTAGTCCTTACCATTTCTTGGATTATTTTATTCTTTCTTCCTAAGACTCTATTTTGTTGAGGAGTTCTAGGGGATGAGAAGCTATGGTGAATCCCTTTTTCCTCATAATATTTAATAAATTTTCTATTTTTAAATTCACCACCATAATCACTACGAATAGATACAATTAACATTTGCTTCTCATTTTGAACTAGCTTTAAGAAAGTAAAGAATATTGAAAATGTTTCATCTTTGCTAGTCAGTAGAATTACCCATGTAAAACTAGAGTAGTTATCTACAATGACATATACACATTTTTTTCCTCCAAGGCTGACAATATCTGATGGTCTAAAAAGATCCATATGCAATAGTTCTAGAGGTCTAAATGTGTACACTTTATTTTTGAGATGGAAGAATACTTTGATCTATTTTGACATTTGGCAAGCTTTATTATAACACCAGTGGTATTAAATTTTTGGGCTTTAGTATTAATATGAATGAAAATGAATTTAAATGTAAAAAATTTTACTCTATTATATAGAAGAATAAATTGTGTTTATGATAGCATGTATTTGAACATGATCTAGACCTAAAAAGAGAACTATATATGTCTTTGGGCATCAAAAAAACCAAAGTGGAAAAGAAGAATTTATGAACTCAGGAAGAAATTGTTATAGTGATTTGAATAATATTGTTTTCATTATATGTGTGTATTTTATATGGTTATTTAGAGAGGTTTATAGTGATCATATTTAATGTGGAGAAATGGTGGATAAAAATGTCAGAAAAATGAGGACAAGATATGAAAAATACATCAAAAATTAGGGGCAGCAAAAGCAGGGCCGCGACTTAGAAATTCAAAGTCGTGACACTATTATGCAAAAATGGAACAAGGAAGGGCAGCGGGATTTGGGACCGCAACACCCAAATCTGGCATCGCGATGATGTTTTGCATAAAAGCAAGGTGGAAACAGTAGATTCTGGCACCGCGATGCCAGAAAGCTAAGCTATGGTGCCATCTGTCAGGCCAAGTCGACAATTCGACTTTTTAAGTTGGGTTTTGAGTTTTTTTCTCATTTCATTTTCTTCCTCCTTCTTTCCCTACCCCTCCACTTTGAAACCCATCGTTCAAATTCCCGATTTCTTGCCTTTTTGCTAGAATCTAATGAGATTTAGATGAATGATTTCCCCATCATCCATTTTTACTTAAATTTTCTTGTTTGGGCGGGGAAACATGGTGAAAATTCAAGGTTGCTACCTTCTATGGGTCTATGGGGTTCTTCGAGGAAGGATTCATGTCTTAGAGTTATGGTCATTCATGAAAATGGAGATAAGTTGTCTTTTCTCTTAGTTAATTTATATTTTTTTTGCTTGATTAGGATTTTGGGGAAATTCATGAATAATATTTGGGGGGTTGTAAATGCATGAATTGAGTGTAGATTTCATGGGGAAAATACTTAATTAGTTAATTACAATGTTTTGGAGTTTATCTAGACTTGAGTAATTTGATTATGTGATTGAACAGTTATGTGATTGAACAGAAACCCAATGAAGGGAAATTTGTATACAAGGTGTTTGAGAGTTAATGACTTGGTTGGCATAAGTTTATGATTAATTACATGTTAATTGGGTTGTATAATGTGTGTAGCTATGGAAGTGAAATCACTTGAAGTACTTCACTATAATATTAAAATTTAAAAAGTGCATATGAACGGTTCGATGAAATGCCCCAATAAAAATAGAAATTATGGAAATGAGTTTGATTATCATTCTAAAATTGAGGAATTAATTTTTTTTGGGATGTAATTGAGTTAATATTAAACATGTTGTATATGCAATGTACGAGGTTGAGAATGTAAAGATCCCGTTATACCATTGTTGAAATTTATGACTTAAAGTGATGATTATGAAGTGTTTGCTGGAAAACCTTAATGAAAAACAAGATAGAATTAGCTGATTTCATACAACCCATAAGTGATCATTGAAAGGTATGTTTAAGTGACATTATTGGATAAATGAAAGGATGTTTGTAGAAGACTGATGAATCTTAAATTAAGTATGTTAATAAAAGAGGCCTTGAAATAGTAATTTAATTAAAAATCCCAAAATGAGGTCACATGGAATACAACATTGAAATGGGAGATGATTTCCAATATCCTAAATGTTTAAATAGCTAATGACTAAGGAGATATTTGATGTTATATAAAATCTACAGTGTTCTATGTTGTGAATGTAGGTTGTAAGAGAGCCAAATGATTGAATTAAAGGACAATTTGAGGAAGTATAAAATGACACTTCAATAAAGTAAGTAGGCCTTCTTTTATTGTTATTTTGAAATGAGATTGTGATAAGGAATATCCCATGATTATGGGCATGTGTTTTCTTAATGTTTACTTTGTGATTGGAATGTGGAGGTGTGAATGGCTAGGGATAATGAGTATCTCATTGTTTTTACCTTGACTATTGTTTTATTTAAAATGTATGTGTGGTTTGTAGGGATCAAACAAGTATCCCATAATTTCTTATATGAAGGAGGTCTATTAGGTTCTGTGATTAATCATTGGGTCTAGTAAGTGTCCCAAAAAATTGATGAATGACGTCGATTTAAATGTGATTAGGATTTAGTAAATTGTGTACTGCCCTGTGCTGTTATCAATGAATTGTTATTGTATTAAATGTTGATTATTGGCTTCACATGTTCTAGGATTTGAATATGTTGGTTATTGATTATTGATTTATGCATATTTTAACTGCCTACTTACTAAGTTTGCCTAGATTCATGCCTTGTTATTTAAATTTTTAGCTAATAGGTCAGGCAAAGGATTCCAACTATGAGTTGGAGATTTATGAGAAAGGCTGAAGGCATTATGGCAATATGATGGATTGGGGTTATCACCCTGTTGTGTATTTGTATAATGATAATTTTTTAAGGGTATACATGTATTTCAATGATTTCAATTGTTCTATAATAAAATGTATGGGCATGTCATAGTGATTTAATTATGTAAGTATAAATAGATCTGTATGATGATTCCCTAAGGTGTATTGCCATCATAATAGGTTGCGATCCTAGGTAATTATGGGTATGGGTGTGAGTTTATGGTTAATGTAATTATTTTTCTATTATGGTTTATATTAGAAACTGTGAAGGTTGATATTAGGAATTAATGTGATTAATGTATACTAGGTTGTGGATCTTGATATTTTATGGGAGACTCTTCCAAATTCTTGATAGAAATTTTCTTTAAAAATAGCACCCTAGAAGGGGGGAAATTATAGGAAAATAAGGAGTGTAGTGCCTCTGAAGGCGGGGCATGACAGAATTGTATCAGAGTTGAATGGTTATCTAATACCAAGAAGGATGAGCCCAAAATCATGATGGCAATGGTTTTTGGTAGAAATAGAAAATGACATGCCAATACAAATTTATAAACTCATGGGAAACATGACAGAACATTAGAATGAAAGGAAAAATGGTAGATATACATTGAAGTCGTGAGTGAGGGCAAAGAGATGCTTAAGAATTTGTATACATGATATTCATAGGAAATGAATATGTTTGTGATGTGATGGCATAAATATGATCTGATGAAAGGTTTATATATAGATGAGAAGGCATATAATTGGTATGATCAGAGTAGCACAACGAAAGCATAGTGGTTCCAACATGCAAACTGTATTTAAAGAATTGATTATTATGGTTATAAAATGTATAAATTTGAAATAATGAAATTGTGAAGTTTCATGACTTTATGTTGAAACTTAAATTTAGTTTGGTTTGGTTGCTTAATTAGTTTGTGACAAAATCTTTGGATTTATTACAGTAATATAATTATATGAGCACTAATTAGCTAGTTGCCTGATTTGATTTGATATGGTATTTCATGTCATGATATATCATGACGTAATTTCTAGGTATGTATCTGAGCAAATGGCTCTATGATGTAATTTAGTAGAAAATTAAGTTGGTAATGCAATTAAAGAATTTGATGCATGTTAGGATTGGGAAGGTTTCATGGACTAAGGTCAATAGCATGCTTGGATTGAGATATTAGTTAGAGTACACTTAGTATGCAATCGAGTTTGAATCTTTAATTGAGTTTGGATGCTTGAGTTTGGCTATTTGAAAAAAAAAGGTTTGGGTCATTTGGTTATTTGGTAAGTTTGGAAATTTAACTATTTAAGATTTGGATATTTGGTTATTTGATTGAGCCTTGGATACATGGCTGAAGTGCATGCTTAGATTGGATGCCTCTTGGAATAGGAATTGATAGGTACTTGAGGTTTGGATGCCTGCCAGAATATCATTTATGTAAATTTGGGTTTGGATGCCTACTGGGATGACTACTATGGATATTTGGGATCTCACCCATGACATTGGTTTGTTCGATTATGCCACCTATAAAGGTGAAGAGGCCTGATCAGCCTATTGTGTGAGACTTTTTCACTTATTAAGTAGTGTAGATAGAGAACTTGTGATCTTTGAGTTGCAATGAAGGTAGAATACCATGTGATAATGGATTTCGCAACATTTGTAGCTAAATTACAGGGATGGACATAAACTCACCAAAGTTATAAGGAAGTTGAGTCCATTTGATTTGTGCTGAGTCCACCTTGATGATGGTTAAAGCCATTTGGTTAGTGGCTATATCCACTTAGTTCGTGGCTGAGTCCAATTTATTAGTAGCCTCCCGTGCATGATACTAACTAGTAGCAGGCGAGATACAATGGAAAATTGAAAATGAAAATAAAAATAACAATGTACTGAGATAGACTAGTAGAGCCAATTGGATATGACTAGTATCTTAGTATGAATGACTTTTATATTGAATGGCATAATGTGAGCTTTGGTGCTGCAGTATATATTATATACGTACTAAATTGTGAGTGTTTGGCTTATATGGATGGGATTGTTTGATATGAATGATGACATGTCCATATATTGTGAAATAATTTTACCTATGAGCAACTCGAGTTTGATGAAATGTTAAATGTGTGATGTTAAGTATGCTATGAATGGAGATGTTGAAATTGTATACCTTTGTGTATTGATTGACATTGGACTATTGATGAACTTGTGTATTCCCGGAATGATTGACATTAAAGGTGGCAATGAGCATAAGCGATTTGGGTGATGCATTTTGATTTATGGAACTAAGTGATGAAATTTATATACTTAGGATATATGTATATATATATATAGATGATTGAAATTAAGTGATACAATATGTATGGTGTCGGGCATGTTATAAATTGACAGATAGGTTGAATATTAAGATTGTATTGCCTGGACTGCGAGTTAGCTATATCATTAGTATTATATTGATATAGACTTGTCAAGGTATTGTTATTGTTATACACTATTACATCAACATCATTAATATAATACATTGTTGGGTAGTCCAAATTTGATATGGTACTATGCCTTCGAAAGTATGGATGTTATGATAACATGATCCCTGATTTTGGTAACCCATAATCTTGGTGGAGTAATAAGGGCATAGGGTGATGGTTTAAGAAATGAAAAGCTTTATTCATAAAGAGAAACTTACAAAAATGTAGGTGCATGATATAAAAGTTTGAATATGTGTCCGTGCTAAGATTGAAATTGCATATAAGCCTAAGTTAGAAAAACATGGTTCTTATAGACATAAGATTGTGTATGATTGTGTGTGGCATGAAATTGAAGTCTAATCTTCTTTTTGAGTGAGTAATTGGAAAATAATCTCTTTTATAAGTATGAATAAAAGTAGTGGAGTCAGATAACACCTTTGATGAGAATTTATCAAAATAAAGATGTCTTGAATGATTAGGATATTTGATCAAAAATGATTCAATTTGTGCGGCATATTATGGATATGGATCTACAAGACTTAAAATAATTCGAATGAGTATAATTACAAACTTAAGGAAATGATGAGAATTTAAAATTTTGAGGATGAAACTTTTTGTAAGTAGGGAGATCTATAACACCTAGGGTAGTATTAATATGAATAAAAATAAATTTAAATGTAAAAAATTTTACTCTATTATATAGAAGAATGAATTGTGTTTATGAGGCTATGTATTTGGATATGATCTAGACTTAAAATGAGGACTACATATGTCTTTGGGCATCAAAGAACCAAAGTGGAAAAGAAGAATTTATGAACTTGGGAAGAAATTGTTACAGTGATTTGAATAATATTATTTCCATTATGTGTGTATTTCATATGGTTATTCAAAGAGGTTTATATTGATCATATTTAATGTAGGAAAATGGTGAATAAAAATATTAGAAAAATGAGGATAATATATGAAAAATACATCAAAAATTGGGAGCAAGGAAAACATGGCCGCAACTCAGAAATTCAGAGCCGTGGTGCCATTCTGCAAAAATGGAACAAGAAAGGGCAGCGGGATTTGGGGCCATGATACTCAAATTTGGGGTTGTGGTGCCATTTTGCGAAGAAGCAGGGTGGAGGCAGTGGATTCTGGTGCCGCAGCACCAGAAAGCTAAGTCGCGGCACTGTCCAGTAGGGCAAGTTGGTGACCCAACTTTTTAGGATGGGTTTTGAGGCTTTTTTTCATTTCATTTTCTTCCTCCTCCTTCCCTTTCCCCACCACTTTGAAACCCATCATTCAAAGGCCCAATTTCTTGCCTTTTTGCTAGAATCTAATGAGATTTAGATGAATGATTTCCCAATCATCCATTCTTGCTTAAATTTTCTAGTTTAAGCAGGGAAACAGGTGAGAATTCGAGGTTGCTACCATTTAGGAGGTCTGGGGGGGTTCTTTGAGGAAGGATTCATGCCTTGGAGTTACAGCCATTCATGAAAATGGAGGTAACTTGTCTTTTCCCCCAATTAATTTACATTTTTTTGCTTGATTAGAGTTTTGGGGAAATTCATGAACAATATTTTTGGGGGGAAAATGCATGAATTGAGCATGGATTTCATTGGAAAAATACTCAATTAGTTAATTAAAATGTTTTGGAGTTTATTTGGACCTGAGGAATTTGATTATGAGATTGAATAGAAACTTAATGAAAGGAAATTCGTATACAAGGTGTTTGAGCAAGGAATTGAGTGAGTTAATGACTTGATTAGCATAAGTTTATGGTTAATTGCATGTTAATTTGGTTGTATAATGGGTGTACAACTATGAAAGTGAAATCCCTTGAAGCACTTTACTACAATGTTAAAATTTAAAAAGTTCATATGAACTATTCGATGAAATGCCCCAATAAAAATGGAAGTTATGAAAAAGAGTTTGATTATCATTCTAAAGGCCTAATGAGGAATTAATTTATCTTGGGATGTAACTGAGTCAGTATTAAATATGTTATAGATGCAATGTATGAGGTGGAGAATGTAAAGACCCCATTATACCATTGTTAAAATTTATGACTTAAGTGATGATTATGAAGTGTTTGTTGGAAAAGCCTTAATGAAAAACAAGATAGAATTAGTTGATTTCATACAACCCAAAAGTGATTATTGAAAGGTATGTTTAAGTTACATTATTTGATAAATGAAAGGATGTTTGTGGAAGACAAATGAATCTTAAATTAAGTATGTTAATAAAAGAGGCTTTAAAATGGTAATTTGAGTAAAAATCCCAAAATGAGGTCATGTTGAATACTACATTGAAATGGGAGATGATTTCCAATATACTAAATGTTGAAATATCCAATGACTAAGTAGATATTTGATGTTATGTGAAATCCATTGTGTTCTATGTTGTGAATGTAGGTTGCAAGAGAGCCAAATGGCCAAATTAAAGGACAGTTTGAGGAAGTATGAAATGACACTTCAATAAAGTAAGTAGGCTTTCTTTTATTTTTATTTTTGAAATGAGATTGGGATAAGGAATATCCCATGATTATGGGCACATGTTTTTTTATTTTTTATTATGTGATTGGAATGTGGAGGTGTGAATTGTTAGGGATAATGAGTATCCGATTGTTTTTGCCTTGACTATTGTTTTATTTAACATGTACATGTGTGGTTTCTAGGGATCAAACAAGTATCCCATAATTTCTTATATGAATGAGGTCTATTGGGTTCTGCGAATAATGATTAGGACTAGTAAGTGTCCAAAGAAATTGATGAATGAAGTTGATTTAAATATGATTAGGATTGAGTAAATTGTGTACTGCCCAGTACTATTACCAATGAATTGTTATTGTATTAAATGTTCATTATTGGCTTCACATGTTCTGGGATTTGAACGTGTTAGTTATTGATTATTGATTTATGCATATTTTAACTACCTACTTACTAAGTTTGCCTAGACACACACCTTGTTATTGAAATTTTTTAGTTGATAGGTCAGGCAAAGGATTCCAACAGTGAGTTGGAGATTTATGAGAAAGACTAAAGACTTTATGGAAGTATGATGGATTGGGTTTGTCACCCCTTTGTTTATATAATGATAATTGTGTAAGTGTATAAGTGTATTTCAATGACTTCAATTGATGTATAATAAAATATATGGGCATGTCATAGTGATTTAATTATGTAAGTATAAGTAGATCTGTATGATGATTCCCTACGGTGCATTGCCATCATGATAGGTTATGACCTTAGGTGATTGTGGGTATGGGTGTGATTTTATGGTTAATTTAATTATTTAATTATTATGGTTTATATTAGAAACTATGAAGGTTGATATTAAAAATTAATTTGATTGATGTATACTAGGTTGTGGATCTTGATATTTTAGGGGAGACGCTGCCGTATTTTTGGCAGAAATTTTCTTTAAAAATAGCACCCTAGAAGGGGGGAAATTATAGTGAAATTATAGAGAAATATGGAGCATAGAGGCTTCAGAAGGTGGGGTGTGACATTTATAGGTCTAATTTTTATCAAATTTCAGTTTAGGTAAACCAATCATGAGATCTTTTTTCCACAAGGATTTAATATTTGACATATTGATGTGTCTCATCCTTTTGTGCCATACTTATGGATCATCTTTAACAAAAATTAAGCATTTTCCCTTAGTTTTATCTTATTGAACTAGATAAATATTTTCATGCCTTTTTCGGTTGAATAATAGCTTGTTATTCTCTTTAAATACATTACATGAAGATGGTTCAAATACCACTCTGTGACCTTTGTCATATAATTGGCTAATGCTTAGAAGATTGTGATTGTGTCTATCTATATATAACACATCTTCTATGCATGCATTAAACAAACCGTAAATTTTACCTATACCTCTGATGAAGTCCTTACCATTGTTGTCAAATGCAATATTCCTTCATTCATTGGCTTCAAATCTTTGAATAGATTTTTATTCCTAGTCAAATACCTTGAACAGCTACTATCCATGAGCTAAGTATTACAAGATGTGGCTTTAAGGCTAACCTGTATACAAGATAAACATTCTTCTTACCTCCTTGGTACCCAAGTATTGGGTCCAACTGTGTTAGTAGGATTGTGTGCAAAAAGAATTGTTTATGTTCCTTAGGTCTCCTTCTCAATTTAGCTCATTTTGCTTGCATCTTCTTAACGTAGCAATCATGTATTATGTGTCCAATTCTATTATAGAAATAACATGTGTTTGAGGTTCTGTTAGGTGCATGATGGTTCATTGGTTTCTTTACCCAAGACTATAATATGAGTCTTCTAACATTTGGACATTTTTCTTTTTCATCTATGAGGTTCATGCTTTTGGACCATCCAGCAAATGTTTGTGGATTTTCACCACCTGAATGTTCACAACCAGGTCCCTTTTTGCTTGTTTAACCAATCATTCACATGAAAACAACTGATTCTCCTGCGTTGGAGAATTTACTTAACATACTATTCAATATTTTTGTTTCCTTTTTCAAGTTTCTAATTCTTTTTATAGAGATAGATTTCTTTTTGCTAGTGTTAAACTTACTTTGGCAGTTGTATCAAGATATCTCTTCTTTTGAGTAAACTTTTGACTAAGGGATTCGAACTCATTGAAGAGAGAGTCGCATGACTCTTGTAGTTCATCAAGTTTTCTATTTGGTGCATTTACTACTTAAGATTGATGAATCAAAATTATAAGAGTAGTAAGAGTTTAGCTTAGTCTCCAATTCTATTGTGCAGTGTTCTTTAGTGGAGAGCTGACTTGTTGATTCATGTTCCACATGTGCCATGTAGCATATTTTTGCAAAATTCCCAACTTCTCTGTCATCCTTTTCGCTTGAGCTCATACCTAAGGATTCTTCATCGTTTACATACATTCCTCTGGCCTGATTTCTTGACAGTTTCTTAAATCGTTTCTCTTTTCTATTCCTTTATTCTCAATTATTTACATTCACTTTTTCTTCATTAGGATACTCTGGAGACATGTGCCCAAATCCTCCGCATTTGTAACATGTGAAAAGATCTTTCCTTCTTTCAACCTTCTTCTTTTCTTTTTGTTGTCTAGATGGTCTTCTTGAGATGTTGCCTCTGTTATTTTTCACGAGCTTTCTGAAGTTTTTGGCCAGCATGGCCATGTCATCTTTAGACTATGATGAAGATTCATTGCTGCTCTTCTTGGCTGCTTTAAGAGCAATTATTTTCTTCTGCTTATCTCTCTCTTAATTTTGATCAACTCATGTGACATCAGAGAACTGATGAAATCATCTAACAGAAGCACATTAAAAATCTTTCGCTTCCTCAATAGTTGTGATCTTTTGATTTTATTAGTCTGGTAGTGCTCTTAAGATCTTCATGACATATTCAGAACTTGAAACTTCTCTTTCCAAGCCTTTTAAAGCGTTAGTAATTTTGAAAAATCAAGCATATATTTCAGATATGCTTCTTTCATTCTAAAATTTTCTAGTTCTCCTATTAATATATTCTTGACGGTACCCTTGACTTGTGAGGATCCTTCATAAATACACACTAACTTATCCCAAATATCTTTTGCAGTAGTGCAAAATTATACTCTATCAAACTCAGTGGCTAACAGTCCACTGAATAATGAATTTATAGCCTTAGCATTATTTTGGGTTACGTTGTTTTCTTCTCTACTCCATATACCAATTTCATTGGTAAGAAGGGTGACTCCTACTTTAATAGCCTTCCAAGAGTCTATACTGTTGGCCATAATAAATTGCTTCATTCTCAACTTCTAATAAGCTAAGTTGGTTCTATCAAATAGGGGTAGCCGGGTAGATGATTATCCCTCGGTGAATATATGAGTAGAGGATGATGGGTTTGCCATTGGATCACTACAAATATTTATGTAGCCCTCTCTGATACCACTTGTTGGATCCCATAGGATGGCTTCGCCCAAGAGGGAAGGGGTGAATTGGATGTATAAAATCTTTTACTAAGCCCCTTTGAAGTATCATGTCCATCTAGCAAGCAATGTAAATAAACAGTAATCACATAAATAAATAGGATACAAGGATTTTTATAGTGGTTCGGGAAACTATCCTTATTCCACTCTTCTAAGCACACTTTCCTCTCAGTGTCTTGGGTTCTACTATCTCACTATAGAAGAAATCCAATAGTGCTCCCAGGATTCTTCTAGATTAGCTTTATGAGGCTTACACAATACTCCTAGCATTCCTTTAGATTTTAGCTATAGGGAGCATAAACTAGTGCACCCAGCGCTCTTCTAAATTCTAGCTCTAGGGGGCATAAACCAGTGTATCCAACACTCTTCTACATTGTAGCTCTAAGGGGTGTAAGCCGGTGCACTCTTCTAGATTTCAACTCTAGGAGGCGTAACCAATGCACTCAGCACTCTTCTAGATTATAACTCTAGGGAGCACGGCGTAAACCAAGTAGCTCTTGTTTGCTCTCAGACAGTCACAACTCTTCTTGAGCCTGGTCAATACTTACCAGCTCGAGGCAATTATAAAGATAAAATGATGTGAAAGTTTAAGCATATATTTTACAAGTATCTCTATCACTCCCCATCCTTGGTCCTATGAGTTCACCATTCCCCCATAATTTTCCTCTTTTTAAGGAAAAATTTCTACCAAGAATTTGGTAGTCTACCCTATATTTTGAGGATTTAAACCTGTGCATGCATTTATTAATCATTTTATAATTAGAATTTAACAACCACGAATCATAATTAAATAACAATAATAAATTATAAACCACACACCCACATCCTAGCCCATAACTGAAATCATATCATGATGGCAAATGGCATACAAGATCTATACAAAGTTTACAATCTATCATAATAACATGTTGATATAATAACTTTGTACATACTATTATGTCATACATTAAATATCATGAATTTACAATTACATCACCATTAATACACATTAATGACTTCTAACTTTGAACTCAAGCTCCATTGTTCCACTTGTCCACTAAAAATTTTAATAAACTAGGGTGAGTCCTAGCAAACTCAATAAGTAGGTTGAATAAAAAATAATAATAAAATAATTGCATGTTTACAATCATATGATCTAACAAGTTTAGGCCATTTTGACACTTCACACACCATAATAATGCTATTCAGGCACAAATATATGAATACTATATTCAAACCAATATCTCAATCATGCCCTTCAAGCACTTCACATTTAAGCCACTTTGAGTACATCATATATGTGCCATTCAGGCACCATATATCAAATTATGCCATGCAGGCATAAACATACCATATCATCTTTTTATGAATACATTACCATGGAATGCTTACCAGTCTACTAATAAATGCATTTATTCACTTCTCAAATAAAGAATCTTGGGATATTTTCTATCCCCCAATATACTTATGTAATAACAACAAGATTTTTTGAGATATAACTATTCTCAGCAATCTACCCATTATTACGTCTATTACAACTAACATTCATGGGATATCCAAAATCCCCATCCTATATATATGCTCGTAAATAAATAAATAAAACCAATGAGATAATTACTATCCCCTTCCAGAAATATATTCAAAAGAGAGCCTACTTACCTCAGAATTCACCAAGTCTCACAACTCATCTAGTTCCATGGCTTCCCATTGGTTCAATAGTCCAACACATACCATAATGTCATTCATTTATCAAAACAACTTAACTAATTTATATCAAGCCAATAGATTACTCATTTTACACATTACCAATCAAACAAGGTTATCAAATCATCATTCATTGTTAATTATTTCCCTAGGCACATAATTCATGTATTGCATACATTGCATTAATATCCCTTTTTATAATCAATCTCAGGCTATTTTATGCCTAGTCACTCATATAACCTTTCTCATGGAAGCATTTCATCATTCAGGTCATAAGTATTGTTTACTTCATAATAATACAACATGGGTAACCAAGGAAATCCATATCCATCCTCATGTAATTACTTGACAACTCAATAGACAAGTGATTTAATGACTCACAGGCATCCATTAATTGCTAGTTGTTCTATAACATGGATTAGTGGTTTTCACTCCCAAGTATACATCATGATTTAATAGCATATTCAACATCAATTTACCTTAATAACAGGCTTATCATTTTTATAACTCAATTAAACAAAGCATGCTAATCATGCTTATAACTCAATTAATCCAAGCATAATTATATTTTTATGCAAAACCCCCATATTTACTATTCATAAGTGACTGTTCATATCAAGAACTCATACATAATCACATTAAATCAATGCCAATTCATGCTATAATCATTCTAGTCAAGTTATTAATAAAATTCCCTTATCAATTACTTAGTTTAATACCAATTTTATCCCTAGGGTTATTGTTCACGGATAAAATTATCTCATAATCATGATTTTCTAAGTCTAAATCATGCCAAAATCATCATAAGGCATGCTTTACTTGTTTTCCCCATGAATTCAACAACAAACACCCATCATCTTCTCCAAAATTACTATTCATGAATTGGGTATAAATCCTAACGACCAAAAATCCATAAAATCAAATCGGGAAAAGCAAATTACCTTCAATTTTGGACATTTCTTACTCTTTCACATGAAAATCTAACCTCCATACACACGAATCCTCCCTCAATCATGGCTAAACAAAATTTCCCCTCCTCTTTCACCATTCAAACTAATGGAAATTGGGTATAGAGGCTAGGATCTTTACTATGATACATAAACTCAATAATTTTCCCACAAAATTGACATAAAAATGGAGCATGTAGGGGTTGGGTTTTTCAGGCTAGGGCATGGGAGACAAGAGGAAGAAGAAAAATGGGGCGAAAAAGTTGAAACAACCATTAAAATCACATTTTTCCCTGTGCTCCTCCGAACCACTGCATTGGCATTGTGACTCAGAAATTTAGTGTTGCGGTGCTAGTTTTTACTATCGTTGAAATCCCTTCATCACATGATGATGCCATGGCACAACTTTCCTACGCTATGGTGAAAAAAATCGTTGCTCGCCTTCCCAAAATGGCATCGCGGTGCTAGATTTGGGTGTTGTGACCCCAAAATCACTGCCTCTTTATTTTCTCTTATTTTCACCCCTTTTTACCTTGTTTTCTCTCATGAATTTAACCTTACTATTTTCATATATATATATATATATAACATTAAAATGCATAATAAATCCCCCATAATCATTTCATTGAATCACCCTTGCTCATTAATTTTGTAACTACTCCTCTCACACTTACTAAATTCATGTACACTTAATCCCCAATTGACAATTTAAGAAAAATTTTCTAAATTTTCTCACTTTTAACACCCCAGGTGTTACAATCTTAGTGTAAGCTTAGGGGAAGAATTTAAAGCTTTAAATGAGTAAGTAAATGATCTTCCCAAAAGGTAGTTAGAGGCCTTTTAGATATGACGCAAAGGATTAAGTTTGAAGGCTCTTAACTCAGTTGAAAGATGAATGAAGGTTGTAGCTCTGGACAGAATTTGTAATCAATATTTCTTCTTCCTAAAGTTATTTCTTTTGTCTAGCTTTACTCCATTTATATCTTCTTTGAAAATTTAGCCATTGGTGGTAGGTGACCTCCATTAATTATAGAAGACCGTTCTGATTAGCTCTTTTGAAATTGCTGTCTCCAATACTTGCAGTGTCGTTCTTGCCTCAAGGAGATGAATTTCTGCTTTGGGTAAGCATTAGGTGAGGGAATATCTATAGTTATGTTTGTTTCACAATTTTAGGAAGAAGACACTAAGTTCGAGCGAATTCTCTTAATTCAGTTTATCTGACGCTTCATTCCATTTACCTGAAGTAAGCTTCGGACAAACCCGTTGAACCATTACTTTCTCTGAAGTTAATTTAGGACAAACTCTACTTAGCCATTCTCGATTAGACGAAGCTTGTTCATTCTGCTTTGTCTCAACTTCATCTCATTTACTCGAAGCAAGTTTCAGACAAACTCACTAAACCAGTACTTTGTCCAAAGCTCGTCTGTGTCTTCTACATTTGTCCAGGGTTTTTATCTTAAGTCTTCGGATGAAGTTCCTTTCCATTCTGGTTTGTTTGTAGCCTTATGCATTTGTCCAAGGCATCTGCCTTGAAGCTTCGGACAAACTTCTACTTTACTATGCTTTATCGATGATTGATTTGGGCAATCTTCAGATTGTGGATGAATAAAATATTTGATTGCAGCTTCATCTTTGGCTTTGTCTCAGTAGTCAATATGACATACTTTGGATAGCTCCTTATGGCATGGATGATCAATCCGTTACTTCATCTTTGTCTTGAGTTTTTCATTTGTCTGATGCATCAATAAGAGTCGAAGCTCCTGTTTTCTTCTCCTATTTCTTCCAAAATTTTAAACTTCATTTGCACTTTTTTATGCTTCTATAACCTGTTTCTACATACTTAAGCACTTGACAAATATTCATTAGTATAAGTTAATCGAGTTTTATTTGTCATCAAAACTATGCATTTATACTAATAGATATTTTATAAATGGAGTGATTTTATGGAACATTCTAACCATAGTATTTCTAGTAGGATTTTCCTCTCTATAAAATGTTTTCACTAAAATTTTTGAGGAACGTTTTAATAATACCTATGTTTGAAAATTTGTAAAGTGTAATTTAAAATTTATTTTTTGACTTTTCTTAAATATTTTTAAAATCTAATTGCCAGTTGAATTGACTAATTGAGTGTTGCTATTGAACAGATTCAAACTACCAATTTAAACCTCTCTAAGTGGACCTAAATATTTCATGTCAAAATATAACCTTGTAGATAATTCCAGCCACTAAGCTAATGAGTTTTTGAAAGTTTTGAAACAAAAAATCATTTAAATCTAGTTAATATTTCAATGGTTAGACCTAGTTTTTTCAGTGCTTTTTTGTCAAAAGAGTGTCTAGTGAAACAATTCAGAACTTCTTAATGTGCCAGTCTAGTTTGATTATTTAAAAATTAGTTTTCATCATCTATCATGACTTATTATGTACATGACATTGTGCAAGCCAAAATGAGTCTAGTTACAAAATCCACCATGAGATTTAAATCTATAATTGAGATTACAAGAGCATTTTTGAAAAATTAGAAAATTTTTAGTATTAAAATTTGTAAATCTTGTCAAGTTTGATCAAATACTATCACTCACTACACATTGCTATTAAACTCATCAAAACCCATCAAAGCCCTGTATTTAAACCAATAAAAATCTGTTACATATAGTTGGCAAATTCAAAATCCTATCTGCTATTTGACCCTGGAAACATATCATAATCATCAGCTAATTAAATGCTATCAAATACTACCTACTATTCAACCCTAGAAACCTGTCACATGCTATCAAAAGTTCGTCAAAACCAAATTCATTTGCATAACCCATTATTAAAACTTGATTAGGCCCTTCAAGTACCCCATCAACCACTATCAACCCCTATTAAATGTTGTCAAATTAATTTGAGTAGTTTGATATTAGCAAAAATTAACAAATTTTTAAGAATTATATATTTTTATTTAACAAAATTTATATAACATGCCTTATATAAGTAGATCTACAATTTAGATGGCCTAGAAATATAAGTTTTTAAGCAATGTTTTTTAATGTTTTTAATTATCATTATAGAAATTAACCAAAGGCCCTTCATATTTCAAAAGAGACCATTTTGTTTTTAAATCATTCTCATCCAAAATATGCATTTGTTACATCATGAGGCCTTGCAAAATGAATGGAGATTATCATATTTCATATATGATATATGATCTTAGTTGATGTAGCTAATGAAGAATATTATAAAATAGAGTGAGCTGCATGTACTAAAAACTAACCACACTAATAGTCATATAAATAATTTTTAAAGTCTTATAAAAGAAGATAATTACCAAACTAGATGATGAAATAATGTGTCTCATCAAACCACATCAAATCTCATCCAATGTGCCAATGGCTCCTACCTAGTCATCCTTGTGGCCCACTACCTTAATGAAGACATTGCTCTTCCTTGATAAGAGACTCAAAGTTCATTTAATACCTTCCTACTTAGTAGGGGGTACACTGAAAAATACTCCTGGTTAACATTTCACCTATGTTAGATTAGGTCTCAGGCAATGCACAATGCCTCACATAGTAGCATTCATATCACAACAATTTATTTATCCACAAAAAATGACACAATAATCAGTATATGAAATTTTAGAAATAGTTAACCACATAAAAACCATTCTAAAGTTAATTGTTAAAATCAATATATATATATATAAGAACTAATCAAATGTAATTATTCCATGGAAAAACTCTATGCAACTGTTGGATTTTGTGCCCACCTTAAAGAATGTATGAGGTCCAATCTATCTATTATATTTATTAATACCATTTTATTTAATATACTCAAAATCAAGCACATATAAGTTTCCAATGAAAATAATTATTTGCATCATAAATATACATAACTAATAATATTATAGATAAATTAGTTATGTATGTGGGAAAAAAATTTATATGGTCTAATGTATACAAATTTATTGTAAGGTCCATTGGTGAAGCTTGGAGATTGGTTATTCTAGAATTTGAACTTTTAGATAGCTTTGCTACTTTAAAATACAGTTTCTAACCTCTATATGCCTCATGCTTACTTTTCTTTAATTTAAGGTTTCAATCCAAGGTCGTTAAAACTTCTAACAAACATTGTGCTATTCATATTTTATGATTAATTTAATTTACTAAAAAATATTTTAGATATTATATTTTTTTATTAATAAAAATAAATAGACGTAATTATTAGGGAACCATAACACGGGATAAGCTTTATGATAAGCTTATAATATATCATATTTTTTATATCTAAATTCACATGTTTAAGATCTTTTTTTAATATTTTCAGTGGATATTGCACTTAATAGAGTTGTTTTATTGATCTGTAAAATGAATTGAAGATTTCAAAAGATGTTACCTTAAAGCAATTTCTAGGAATGATGGAGGCATGTTTGGAAAATCTGTTCAACATGAAAGTTTTATCCCTTATTCTTACCTTTCCAATGCATAAAAAATTATATGATTCTAAATTTATATGAAAAATTTATGGCTAAAATAATGCAACTGTCTGTAGAGCTTCACATTCGTCTGCTACTTCATTTGACAGAAGGCGTCATTCTGAAGGCTCATGAATCATAGAAGATGGATGACTTAGACAAAGTCATCAACATAAAAGTTGTAGCACTAAAATTATCTATCCAATGCCAAAATAATAGAGTAATTCTGAGTTTATATGAGAAAGTTATGATCAAAATAGTGGTACTCTCTCCAAAAACCCCAAAGCAAACTTGGTGACGATGAAGTTTAGCAACACAAAAGGTGGTACTTTAAGCTCCCACAACTCATAATACAAGTAGAATCAAGAAACATAATTAACATGAAAGTTATATATATTGAAATTATTTATCCAACCCACTAAAAATTACTCAATTTGGAGTTTGTATGAGAAAGTTATGATAGCTCTACTAAAATTGCTCTGGAATATTAAAAACTCCAAAGTAGAATTTTTACTCTAAAGTTTACCTCAAAGAACTCTAAAGCAAAATTTTTATGCCAAAGTTTCACCTTAGAGAACTCCAAAGCAAAATTTTTATTCTAAAGTTCACTTCAGAGAAATTTGAAGCAACATTTTTTATTCTAAAGTTTACTTCAGCAACTTCAAAGTTCACTTGCGTGCCTCCAAAGCAGACTTAAACTCTGAATATGGCTTCAAGGACTCCGAAGTTAAAATCCAGTGAACTAGTAGCTTGATTTTTATGCCTTTAAAGTAGCATAACAAGAAATAAAGTTTGAAATCAAAGCTTAAAATTAGAAGTGCACAAATTTATTTATTCTTCTATGAGTCAGATGTTGCTGTCCAAACTATGATCAATAATATATTTTTAGCAATAGGGTTCCACAATGATCAGCACTTGCAATCATCTGAGTTATTTTTGGAAGCAAGGTTCCTTGCATACGTTGCTAAATTTCTAGAAGTTTTTAGGATGCATAAACTATTGCAATATTCGAAAGGGATCTTTTGGAAATCAATTGCACAACATCTATTATTAAAATTGTATAGAAAGAACCTTTTCAGATGGAAAAGATAGAGTTATTTTTAGAAAAGGATTTCTATGCATAAGGAAGTTGCAATTTATGGAGGAGTATTACTATAATCATGTTATTTGGATTATTTAAGGAGATATCTAGGGATGGAGCAAAGATGGACCAGGGTAGAGCATAGACAGATAGTTGGATGAGGAGAAGAGTTTAGAGGAAGAAGATCATTGGAGAAAGCTGCTGCGACCTGAATAGTCTATTTTTTTTTCTAGTTCATCTTTTATTTTTGAATCAACATTCAACCTTGGATTATGATTATGTTTATCACTTACTTAGTTTTAATTCAAATATGATTTTCTAAATTTTTGTTATCTAGGATTAAATAGATCCTAGCAATGAAGCTTGTGTAGATGTTTGATTTTTGAGTTAAATTATCTTCTTCTTTATTGTTTCTTCTTTTCTAAGCTTAATGCGTGTATGTGCTTAGCTACCATGTACATGAACTGAGATTCTTAATTTTTACTCGAGAGAGGTGAATTAGGAATAAACTCTTGAATTAAAGAATATATGATGCAATGAGGTCTAGAGATAGCCACTGTACATATGCAATCTGTGTGAATATGACCTTGTGAGCGCATATATTACACTTGGATGCTTAAGCTAAAAGGTTTTATTAATTTGGATTTGCATGGAGACATAGTAAATCACTTTAATAGGCACACCTATCATAACACTTGAGAAAAGGTGGTAGATACTTTAGTGCATCCGATTGACAATGAGAGGAGTTGAATTCTTAGATATTTTATCCATTGATATTTCTTCTTTTGCTCTTACAATTTTTCACTTCATTGATTATTCAGATTTAGTTCTTATATCATCTACTAAATTTCATTCAATCAAATATTACTAATTTAATACAAGTTTGGTACTTAGTGTGTAACAACCTACTTCCTCATGGGAATGATACTCAACTTACCTCATCTATATTCTTGTAATTGTGTATACTTACAAGAAAGCCAACAAGTTTTTAGCGTCGTTGCCCGGGAAGACAGTGAGTTATACATTAACATCTATACGAATGAAGATTGGTATTACTTTGGTTTTTCTTCTACTTAGTACTGGTATATGTTTGGTTGATTCTTTATTACAGTTTGTTTTAAATTCTAGATTTAATTTTTTCTGTTATTTGTTATGAAAGTAGTGCATGGTACGAAGCAGCAAGGCAATCTGGCTGAATTTGATCTAGTAATTGATCATACCTATAGAAGAAGACTGAGAGAATAATTAATTCTGACTAATAAGATAGAAGAAGCAAGTGTAGCTAGAGAGGCTATAGCTGAAAATCCATGCAGGTTTTTGAGAGATTATGCTGCTCCAACTGTTCATGGATGAACATCATGCATAAGAAGACCAATAGTTCAAGCAAATAATTTTGAGATTAAGTCATCTCTTAGTCATATGCTTTAGCAATCTGTGTAATTCAATGGACTTTAAAGCAATGATCCAAACAGTCACTTAGATGCTTTTCTTGAAATTTGTGATACAATTAAATATAATGGAGTTTCTAACGATGCAATCAGGTTAAGATTATTCCCATTTTCTTTTGAGGACAAAGCTAAAAGTTGGCTTTCTTCTTTTCCTATAGGCTCAATTACAACTTAGGATGCAATGGCATAGAAGTTCCTAAGTAAGTTTTTCCCTCCTTCAAAATCTGCTAAGATGCATAATGATATTATAACTTTCATGTAGATGGATAATGAATTATTATATGAGGCATGGGAGAAATTTAAAGACTTGCTGAGGAGATGCCCACATCATGGACTACCCATTTGGATGCAAGTATAAACTTTTTATAATGGGACTATTCCAAATTTTTATTCTATGATTGATGAAGCTGCAATAGGCTCATTGAATAACAAAACCCTAAAAGAAGCTTATGAGCTATTGGAGGATCTAATAGCTATCAGTGGCCTATTGAGAGGCTACCAATGAGAAGACCAGTAGGACTGCATGAAGTGGATGGTTTCACTGCACTCAGTGTACAATTTAAAGCATTGAATTGGAAGATAGATAATATCAATGCTTCAGCAAAAAAAATTCAGAAAGTGAATTGTGATTTCTATAGTGGAGGACATGCTAGCATGGATTGTTAGGTAGGTAACACTTTTGCACAATCTAGTGAGAATGCTAACTTTGTTAGTAATTTCAACAGGTCATAAAACAAGCCATATAGCAACACTTACAATCCAGGGTGGCAAAATCATCCAAATTTCTTATGGAGCAATTAGCATGCAGTAAGGCCACCACCAAAATTCAAATAACCAGAAGGGAGAAAATCCAATCTAGAAGAGATGATCAACAAACTTACAAGCGGCACTCAAAACTTCATGAACAACACTCAAGAATTCATGCAAAACACAGACATGAAGTTTCAAAATCAAGGGGCCTCAATAAAAAATCCGGAGATACAAGTAGGATAACTAGCAAACATGTTTTCAAGAAGATAGTAGGATTCTTTACCCAGCAACATAGAGAAAAATCCAATTAAGATGGTAAAGGTTGTAACTCTAAGAAGTGGTAGGCAAGTGAGAGAAGAAGAAGCAGAAAAACTAGCTCCCAAGGAAAGACAAGAAGAAATTGTTGAGCAAACAAAAGAGACAAGAAAGAGCAAATTGTTTCTAGATAATCCCAAGCCTTATATGCCTCCAATCCCTTATCCTCAAAGACTTCAACAGCATAAGATGGATAAGCAATTTTTTAAATTTTTGGATGTATTTAAAAAATTGCATTTAACATTCCTTTTGCAGATGCTTTAGCACAGATGCTTAACTCTACAAAATTTTTGAAGGAGATCTTGGCAACTAAATGGAGGTTGGAGGATTATGAAACTCTGAAGTTGAATGAGGAATGTTCAGCCATCCTGCAAAACAAACTACTATAAAAGTTGAAAGATCTAGGGAGTTTTACTATTCCTTGCACTATTAATGATTCTTATTTTGAAAATGCATTGTGTGACTTGGGTGCAAGTGTTAACTTAATGCCTTTTTCTGTTTTCAGGAAATTAGAATTAGGAAAGGTGAAAACAACCACAGTATCACTTCAACTAGCTCATCGCACGATTAGACATCCAAGAGGTATTGTGGAAGATATTCTGGTAAAAGTTGATAAGTTCATCTTTCCTACAGATTTCATGATTCTTGACATGGAGAAAGACCAACAGATTCCACTCATCTTTGACAGGCTATTTCTAGCCACTAGACGGACACTAATTGATGTACAAAAGGGTGAGCTCATGATGCATGTTCAGGATAAGGACGTTAATTTTAATATTTTTAAAGCTATGAAATTGCCTAATATTTTTTGTGATTGTTTCAGGGTTGATGAAGTAGAACAACTTATGGATGAGAATGTAACAATTCATCAACCCACCAACACACTTGAAGTAGGAGATAAAACTCATGAGCAACAAATCAAGTTTGAGGAACTGAACCACTCTATAATTGGATACTCCAAGCCCTCCAAAGATAACATATTGCTAGTGATCATATCATTTGTGCTTGATGAAGTTCAAGAGGACTAGTTAGTGGAATTGTCACATGAGCAGGAATATGCCTTCAGTTGGACAGTAGCTGACATCAAGGGGATCAACCCTATTCTTTGTATGCACAAAGTCAGAATCAAAAGCAGGGTGAAATTTAAATTGAATGCATGAAGAAGTGACAAAGTTAAGCTCAAGACTATAAATCAGAACTACTTCATCTCTTCTCTTTTAGGAATTTTAATCTAGCTTAATTTGCTTTATTTTTATTTTTTTTGTTGAGATTTTTTTGCTTACTTGATTTCAGGCAATTATATATTGCAACCATCAATAGTTTGATCAACTCTTGTCCACCAGAAAAAGGAGAATGATTCACTTCAGAGGAGAAAGTTGAATTCATGAGAAACAAATGATCTAAACTTTCTTTGTTCTCTTCACATTTAGCTTAGTTGTTTGTTTTGTTTTCTCTATTTGTACAAATTTTTTAGTTATGGTTTGATGTTTCTGTTGTAGAACTAAGAACCTGATTTCAAATTGAGCATAGAAGTTTCATGAGATTGCAGATTATGTGTCAAGTATGGAAATTGTCAGAAATTTACAAAGAATGCCAATAAATTTTAGAAGAAGAAGATTAGAATACACTTCATTCAGGGAAGCTCTTAAACTTAAACTTCATTATTTCATATTGAGGAAAATGTTTGATTCAAGTTTGGGGGTATTTGGGGAGTTCCATTTAGATTTTTGGGGGTTACATTCAGATTTACAACCAAGATTTCAGATTTGCATTCAGTTTTGAAATTTTTTTTTTCCAATATGGGTATAAATGTTCTCTATGGGCATCTCTTTTGATAACTTAGCTAAAGAAATCCAAGAGCAACTATGATATAATGCTAAAATTGAATAGGATGGGTTTTCTTTTAATGATCAAGTGAAATATGCTTAGTTTTTTATTACTATTGCACATTTTTGAGAAAGAAGGATAAGTGTTACCTTTTGATTTACTAATTCTTATGATAAGTCCTTCTTTTCATAACTGATGAAAATTTCAATTAGCACATTACGTTATGATTATGCAAATTGTATGTGGATTAGTGATGATGTTGTGAATTCAGTAACTTATTCTAGTTAACAAAATCATGCTAGAACTTATTTGATTATTCTTCAAGGCGAAATCCAAGAAAACATGTTTACTTGAAACTTGGAAGTGATTTAGGCATTTTTTTATGAGTTTGAGCCTTTCAAGCTAACTTAGTATATTCACTATCACTAGTGTCCGCATTGAGCTTTAATAAAAGAATGACATATGCAAAGCATGTGAAAGACCACCATTCAATTTTTCTTTCTTTAGCCTCATCATTCAAACCTATTTAGCCTAAAAAACCATGATTGACCTGTTATGAGACATTCTAAACACATGGTTGTAGAGAGGAACATGATTACGTAAAAGATAAGTTTGGGGAGTTAAAGAGAAGAATGCTAAAAGAAGAGGAAAAAAGACAAAAGGAAAGAAATCAGTAAGGATTTATCCTTCAATTAGGGGGATCATATCTCTATGAACTCAACAAAAAATAAGTTTGGACATGTGGTAGTAATACAACCCATAGTTAGGGGGATCACATCCTAATGAAAGTAAAAGAAAATAACTCTAGGGTGTGATAGTAATACAGCTCATAAAATAGATAAAACTCCAAACAAAAAATTAAGAGAGTAAATATTCATATAAAATGCAGATACAATCTCTTACTTTGTCTATCCTTGTCCCCTTTTCTTGTTAGCTAAAACTAAGGCCCCATTACAAGCTTAACAAAGACCTATTGATCTAAGTGAATAGAGTTTTCTACACTAGTGAAGAGGGATTATGAAAAGCAAACTTATGGGTGTTTTGTGAAGATCATGAAAATCACTGGTTTGCAAATTGTTGACTGAAAAATATGCTCATAGCATTTAATTGACACTGCACATACTCACATTTTTATTTCATGAAAGGATTGATGAAGCATGAGTTTCATAAGATTACTGAAAAAGTATCTTGAGTGATTTCTAAGATATGTGCATATGTGTAATTTGTCTGGCATGTTACTGATTGTTTGAGAGAGATTTTTCTGACTGATTAATGAGTTCATATTATTATTTTGCTTGAGGATGATAAAAAAAAATTTTGGGAGTATTTGATAAGCTTATAATATATCATACTTTTTATATCTAAATTCATGTGTTTTAGATCTTTTCTTAATATTTTTTAGTGGATATTGCACTTAACAGAGTTTGTTTTATTGATCTATAAAATAAAACTGAAGATTATAAAAGATGTTACTTTAAAGTAATTTCTAGGACTAATGGGGGCATATTTGAAAAATCTGTTCAATAAGAAATTTTGGACCTTATTCTTATCTTTCCAATGTATCAAAAATTATATGATTCTAAATTTATATGAGAAAATTATGGCTAAAATAGTGTAACTATCTATAGAGCTTCACATTCGTCTGCTACTTCATTTGAGAGAAGGTATCACTCTAAAGGATCAAAAATCATACAATATGGATGATTCAAACAAAGTGATCAACATAAACATTGTAGCCCCTAAAATTATCTATCCAATGCAAAAATAATGGAGCAATTCTAAGTTTATATGAAAGTTATGATCAAAGTAGTAATACTCTCTCCAAAAACTCTAAAGCAAACTAGATGACTACGAAGTTCAGCAACATAAAAGGCATTACTTTAAGCTCCCACGACTCAAATATAAGTAGAATCTAGAAACATGATTAACATGAAAGTTGTATACTTGAAATTATCTATCCAACACAATAAAAATCACTTAATTTAGAGTTTTTATGAAAAGTTATGATAATTCTATTAAAACTCTTTGAAATATTAAAAACTCCGAAGCAGAATTTTTACTCCAAAGTTCACCTCAAAGAACTCTGAAGCAGAATTTTTACTCTGAAGTTCATCTCAGAGAACTCCAAAATAGAATTTTTACTTCGAAGTTCGCTTTAGAGAACTTGGAAGCAACATTTTTTACTCCAAAGTTCACTCGAGCAACTCCGAAGTTCTCTTGTGTGCCTCCGAAGCAGAATTAAACTCCGAAATTGGCTTCAATGACTCCGAAGTTAATATTCAATGAACTAGTAGCTCTATTTCATGCCTCCAAAGCAGCCTAACAAGAAACAAAGTTTGAAATCAAAGCTTGGAATTAGAAGTGCAAAAATTTAGTCATTCTTCCTTGTGTCAGATGTTGCTATCCAAACTATAATCAACAATATATTTTTAGCAATGGGGTTTCATAATGATCAACACTTGCAATCATCTGAGTTATTTTTGGAAGCAAGGTTCTTTGCATATGTTGTTGAATTTCTAGAAGTTTTTAAAATGCATAAACTATCGCAATATTCGAAAGAGATCTTTTGAAAATCAATTGCACAACATCTATTGTTAAAATCGTATAGAAACAACCTTTTCAAATGGAAAAGACAGTTATTTTTAGAACAGGATTTCTGTGCGTAAGGGAGTTGCAATTCATGGAGGAGTATTACTATAATCATGCTGTCGAGATTATTTAAGGAGATATCTAGGGACGGAGCAAAGATGGACCCGAGTGGAGCATAGACAGAGAGTTGGATGAGGAGAAGAGTTTAGAGGAAGAAGATCATTGGAGAATGCCGCTGCAACTTGAATATTCTATTTTCTTTCTAGTTCATCTTTTGTTTTTGAATCAATATTCAACCTTGGATTATGATGATGTTTATCACTTACTTAATTGGTTTTAATTCAAATATGATGTTCTAAATTTCTATTATCTAGGATTAAATAGATCCTAGCAATAAAGCTTGTGTTGATGTTTGATTTTTGAGTTAA
>JAYJMB010019601.1:0-42461 GCA_036873735.1 Pouteria campechiana
GGAAAAATCATGGTATAATCATGTGGATTTATGGTGTAAAGTGGAGTAACGACCCCAGGAGGGCGGGGCGTTACACAATGCCCTTCTCTGATTCCAATTGTTGAGTCCAAGTTTAAAGTTAATTATTAATCCCAAAATAAGGTGTATAGAAAAGCATAAAACCAAGCCAGATTAGGAGATTACATGTATGTACAAGTGTAGAAAATAAATAGGAGTGAAAACACACAAGACAATAAACACCGAAGGATTATAGTGGCTTGAGTCCCCTTGACTTCTACTTCACTCTCTAAGATATCTTCAACCTTGGATTCTACTAATCACATGTGGAATTATACCTCCCTTGGTTTCCTGAGATCATCAAGAACTTATACACTACCTAGTTTTTCTGGGTTTACCAAAAACTCCATACTGTTAATTTCTCCAAACTTACCAACAAACTCTTTATACCAATCTGTTGCAAGGATCTCCTTCCTTGTAGCATTATAACAAACTCCATACTGTTAATTCAAATAACCTAAATAATGATTATATAATATAATGTCTCTTATTAGGCCTAGTTGTACATAATATAAACTTAACTATAAATAATAAATAATAAATTTAGAGTGCTTCTAACTCATCTTGAGATGGACTGGATGTAGCTTTAAGCTCTTTGAATGTTGGAGCATCTTGGAATGAATGCGCTTAGAGAATAGATTGAGTTTCTTTGATTGATTCATCTATAACACTTAGAATCCTCAAGTTTCTTCTTTTCTTTAATGTAACTTCTATTTAAAAGTTCAAAAGAGGCTTTTGAACGTTTAAAAGAAGACTGGTGAAACCTAGACATTGAAACCTCACATTAATTCCTCGACCATTACTGGTATAAACCTCTGTAGACATAACCTCTTCCTTGTTAAAGAACTATGTAGATAATTATGTTCCTAAAAAATTTTGTAGGTTTCCTCTTCCATGCCTCTATAGAATATAGTCTTTATAGAGAGCTCTATAGATATTTGTACATCATGACTTGGAGTACTCAATAGACAACGAGTGTTATAGACCTCTGTAGCCCTCCTTTGTTGGTCCAAAACTTAAGAATACTATTCCAATAGCTCCGAAAGACCTATGTAGCCCTTCTTGTCTCCTCTATAGGTTTCTTTTATTATTCAAAATTTTTAAGTCATTTACAAGTTTTGTTATCATCAAAATTATATACTAAAACTCAATAAAAAATTTTAGGAAAGTTATTCACCTTTTTCTAAATCTTTTTTTCCACTCATATTAACGTGATTTGGCTTCTTAACTATCTAATAACCCTATTTTTTTCATTATTATCTATTTTCATTTATCTATATTTTCAATTACTATTTTTTATCTTATCATTCACCTTATTTCCAATCATTATCCCTATCATACCACTTTATTATTTTTCTTCCTTTATTTTTTCTATATTTGTTCCTATTTTTTTCCTCATCCGCGATCAAACATGTAATAGAATGAATGATAAACCAAACTTTGTACCTAGAAAATTGATGCCTAGATAATAGAATGTTTATTTCTTGCCTCCAATGGACTAACATATGTTCAAAACAATGTGAATTTACCCCTTGCAATTTCTTGTTACTCTTTTCAAGCCTTATTGTCGTTATATTTGTCAATGCTGATTCATATACTAATTTAAAGTTTTGTTACTTATTCACATCATCTTGCTTCAATCATGCATATCAAACAAATCATCGATGCTTTAAAAAATCTCATCTATCTTTAAATTAGTCACTAAATTAATGTCCGATGATGAGTATTCATCACATTACTTGTTATAATATATACTAGTTGTTTCAAATTGAAATACTCACTAAAATCAAAGGCAAACTTAAACCAAAGTCAATGAAATAACAAATCCACCTGAATCATATAAAAAACATCATTACATAGCAAGTTCCTATGTAAAGGCAATAATAATGTATTCTCTATAACAGTCCTAAAAACTAAAGCCATTCTCAACTCACTTAAGTGTTAAAATCTGTTTATATGTTTCAAAAAGTGAAGAAAGAAAAAATTTTGATCTTCTTTTGATACAAAAATAAAGGAAACGGAAGTTGAAATAAATTAAACAATAAAAATGCATGAAATATGGACTTTAAAATTGGAAGATCTAAGGGGAAAAGAACCTTTTTTTCTTTATTTTATTTTGAAATGAAAAAAAAACATCATTACATAGCAAGTTTCTATGTAAAGGCAATAATAATGTATTCTCTATAACAGTCCTAAAAACTAAAGTCATTCTCAAATCACTTAGGTTTTAAAATCTGTTTATATATTTCAAAAAGTGAATAAAGAGAAAATTTTGACCTTCTTTTGATACAAAAATAAAGGAAACGGAAGTTGAAATAAATTAAACAATAAAAATGCATGAAATATGGATTTTAAAATTGGAAGATCTAAGGGAAAAAGAACCTTTTTTTCTTTATTTTATTTTGAAATGAAAAAAAAAATCATTACATAGCAAGTTTCTATGTAAAGGCAATAATAATGTATTCTCTGTAACAGTCCTAAAAACTAAAGTCATTCTCAAATCACTTAGGTTTTAAAATTTGTTTATATATTTCAAAAAGTGAATAAAGAGAAAATTTTGACCTTCTTTTGATACAAAAATAAAGGAAACGGAAGTTGAAATAAATTAAACAATAAAAATGCATGAAATATGGAATTCTAAATTGGAAGATCTAAGGGGAAAAAAACCTTTTTTTATTTTATTTTTAAATGAAAATGATAGAGATTGAGGTCAATGAACAGGGGTACACTTCTGATTCGAATGTGAGAATCTAACCTACCGCCCATGCTTTGGAAAGTTGCATGCATGCAGCGTATGGCATATGATTCCTGAGTTTATCCTGGCTGCTTATTCTCCTTCATCTATATACACCAATACGACGTTATCCGAACCATCCAAATAGCAGTAGTCATGACAGTGATCATTGAATTCTTATAAATCCAAACTCAGTGAAAATGGTTGGCATCCCAGTAAAATTTTTCATGCGGTGGGAATATGCAATTGAAAGAGTAGAGGAAGAAATATACGAATTCCTTGATATTCAAGCGCTAGTCTTAGTGAGCAAATTACTAGGATAAGCATCTATCAACTTGGTCTGATCCTCAACCGAAACATAGGTTGATAGGATGATTCAAAGGCTAAGGTTCCTTAGCAACGGCTTTGAGCAGGACCATCCACTCCATCATATGCAAGAAGAAATGGACTTGCATGAAGAAATGGACTTGCATGAAGAAATGGACTACGACGGAGCTGGTGGGTGACTTTAGTCAGTAAACATTGGGTTAGTGTTAATCTGAACCGTACCAACCCAGCCCAATGCTTTGGGTAGAGTTAGATTGGGATTTTAAAATTTTGATTAAAAAATTATGATAATCTTATTTTTACTAAAATTGGATTGTATGTATAAATCAATGAAATTAATTTTAAAATTATCAAAACTATTAACTCTGAACTTGAATTGTTAACTCAGATAGAATTAGGGTTAGAATTGCGTTGAAGATCAGGATCGAAATTAAGTTCTAAGATTAGGGTTAGAATTTGGTTGACGTTGATGACCCCATCCATTACTATCATACTAGAGGATTCGTGTGGCGTCTATTTTTATGAATGGTTGCTAATGGATATTTAAACAGAATGTTCAATAGCTGCTAGTAGACAAGTATCTGCCGAGTATTCAATTAGATTTTGAATTTTTTGACCCAATATCTTTGGACAATATGGATACAACATGTATATTTGTTAAAAATGAAAATATCACATGCCAGTTGGCAAGGTCAACAATAATGGTTAACCCAGCAGTAATTGAAGCTAGAGTCCAGCAGCGTGCAAATGAACAGTATTGAAAAGAAATTATCAATAATAATATCTATTTTCTTGCTGGAAATTAAAGAAATCTAGTATTGCCAAGATATTGAAGAAATCCAACGGGGTGTAAATGAACAGTCAGTTTTCCACAAGAAAAATCCTCCGCGTTAAAGCACAAGGGAGATAATATATATTTTCCTGGTCATTCTAATTTATTTATATGATTTTTATTAGTTATTATTCAATTCCAAGAATTTTTTATGATTATTATGAAATTTTATTGTCCATTCAAAAAGTCTGTATCTTTTATTTATTTATTTATTTATTTATTTTTGATTCATACAATGTGGACATTGCTTGAGGCAACAGTAAGAATCTTTGCCAGCCTCGTTGATGGTGCGCCTTGAAAAATTGAAGGTATCACTGTATACATCTTGCCCATGCATCAGTGGAAGCCTCTCGCACTGGGCGCACCTATTTTTATTCACATAACCACCTCTCCTTCATTCATCTTTACCAATGCAAATTGTAATCTATTTTCTTGGAGGAGGTCCCACCAGCCATGTTGACGGTGTAATTTAGATAATGCCATTTGTAAAATTATTATGACCCTGAGTACCAACCTCACACGAGACCAGGATATCTAATAATAAACAACTCACGCTAGAAGATTTAGGTCAGGAATCAATGACTTTTCTGATATGGACGACCACAAGAAGTGCGTTCCAATTTGTGCGACCAAAGGAGTGTGGTATATAGAGTGCAGGTTGAAAAAAACAAAGAGCATCTATATTCCTGTAGTCATTCTGAAAACGAATGATCATCTATTTAATAAGCCTCGCAACCTATTATTATTTACAAGCGGCAGATTTATACATGAATCTAAACCATTCCTGTAGTCTCGCCCACCTAAAGATCCCAAAATCGGATTCATGGGCAGCTCTAAAAGTTAGATTGGAGAACATGTATGAATTTGTATGATTGGTCTTTCTGCAACTTAACCGTCGGCTTGATGAGTGCAAATTTTGTATTGGATCTTGCTTGATTCACAACGTGTTCCAATGTTTAGAGTAATGAATCGAAGCTATGCAGAATAATGGTGGCGTACGAATGGAGTTTGCCAGGGCATCAAATGACTGACTGGTCATCCTTCCAATCCATGGCCACCCAAAAGTAACAAGTGCATTTCTCTGTTAAGATCTGATTTCTATTCCTTTGTTTTGATGAGAGGAAAGGCAGTGAGATTCCCACCCACCAACCAAACCGCACCGAACACGCCCCAAATCTCTCGAGAAGTGACATCACCACCAACAAAATTTCATGATTTCTTCTTGTGTTCGCAAAGTGTCGTCTCATTTGATTTTACCATCAAAACCCCCTCCCTCTTTTTACTAAACCTGCTCATGCGATATCTAGTTCGTATTCCCCAACCGTAGCCATAATCCGAGAACAAAATTCGTTCATGAACTATTGACAGCAGATCTGGATCTTGATTATAGAGAATTTTTACAATGGTGACATAAGCCAATAGCTTATTGTAACGTGGCTGGCGAATCAATTACGAGTCTGTTGCAACTAGACGTACTGGGCGAATCAAAATCTTGGAATCGATTCTAGGCTGCGATCCTTACGCAACCGTACAGCTTGCATGTGTGTATTTTGCAAAAATCGCAATCATCCCACCCATCTGGTCTGGTCCCATTCAGCTGCTCTGGATCTCCAAAGCAAAAGGAATCCATGAATTTGCTGCTTGAAGTCATCAGCACAACTTGTTCGAGATGCATGAGTTGCCATGAATAGATGCTACAGACATGCTCCGCATAAAGTCGGACAAGAGACGAAAAGGATCGAGCCCACATCACATGGCCAACTTTTCAGCAATCCTAATAATCAGCTTAAGCACACAGAACAAAAATCTTACCAAATTTTGCAGTTGATGACCAAAGCACTCAGTCTCCAGGTTCCCCACACGAATAAAAGACCAAAAATTACAATAGTGAGAATATCGTAACCATTACACTTTTTTTTAAAAATGCTGTATATTTTAAATCATTGGATGTAAAATGCTTTGTTCTTGGATTGTCCACTACCATCTTCACAGACATATAGTTCAGATAGGTCATGCGCAGCTAACAATTTAAAAATAAGGGGACTTCCCACGTGAAGTATGATGCTGCCGAATTTCTGCCTCAAAAGTAGAATGACTTCCAGAGGAAGTTTTGCATAAACAATACCACCTGCATTGCCAAGTAACCAACCAGTTGCCACAACAAAAAGAGCATGAGCCTATATCCTCCTCTTTAGTTCTGAAGTTAAAGGGGGTAGTTAAATCAGGAAACTCTAACACCGTCAAGTTCAACTTGTGCTATAGCAGTGTTGATTGCATCCACAACCTCCATCTTCCCCTGACTAACTGCTTCATCCATTGGGGTCCGCTCATGGCTACACAACATCGAACACCACAAACATTCAAACACAAATCCAGCTCTTTCCCAATATGGGCTATTTTAATCTATCCTCAAAATCAAAAACCGAAAACAACAGCCCATATGCAATGGAAAAAGGAACACAGAATCTTTCCGAATATGGGCTGGGGTAATCCTCTGAAGAAGATATGGAGCATCTAAGCAGGGTCGAGATCGAATGTTGGGCCAATTGGGTCAATGACACCCACCACCCCCATTACATTAGGATATAGTCATGCTAGGCTGACAGTCAAGAATCACTTCAGTTGCTAGTTTAAACTTTGAAGACCACATACCTGTTAAGAATGGAGACATCGGCTCCACCCAGAATTAACTTCTTTATCACCTGTGCTTGTAAATTGAGGAAGTCATCCATAAAATAATCTATTGGGTGTAACGAACCATAAAAGGTTAGAAAGCAATATTGTTTACCTTGACATGCCCATTGAGGCAAGCCCAGTGAAGAGGGGTGTTTTTCTCTTGATTGAAAACATTAATATCCTGCACCAAGAAGAATGTTATAAAAATTTTGGAAATACCAGCAGAATTACCTGATATAACTGAGTCATGCTTAGGTCGTGGTACAAGAATCAGCTGACAGAATACACCAATTCTCTCAACTTTTTTCAAGATTTTCACAGGTATCCCCAGTTCTAACCATGTAAAGCCATTCCATGACAGAATAAAAAGGCACAAGGATATTTCTTATTGTGACTGAAATGCCCTCATCCATTTATTTTCTTTTAAGAAGCACTGTGAAGAAAATTGCAGAACCCAGTGGTCCATCACATCCAACCTGTAGAACAGCTACATCCATTGTTGATGGGGAATTTCGAAAAAATTTGGAATCCTAACCTTTCTAAATCCCCTAAGGGCCTGATCAGTAGAGTGGATTTGCTCGGAATGGACTTAAATGGAAAAAAAATTGATGTCAACAACACGGGTGATATTAGTCATAAAGTCAATAAGGTTAAGATAAATAGGAGGTAATGACAAAAAACATAGGTAATAATGAAAAAATATAGGGTTATTATGAAAAGTAAATGTCCAATCAACCCTTTGGGAAATGAAAAGTTAATCAAATCCAACCAAACAATTTGAATTAGAGATTAGGAAGAAGAAAGAGAAATCTAAAAATTTCTGCTTTCTATCAACTTTGGGAACTTTACATAGATTTGAATTAGAGAATTTTCTTCTTTCACAACTTCTACATGATGAATGGATGTTTTGAATTTGGGTGATTTTAGGCCTTTTGCTTGGTCCTATCCTTTATTATAAATGCTGCACATGACTAACAGAGATCACTTGGTAGTCATGGCAGTTAATATAATGTCTCATTGTGTGATTGTTTAATTCAGCAGGGTGGGGGGGGGGGGGGGGGGTACCTTTCTTGCAGGAAATATAATCCCAAAGTGAGAAAAAACTTCTTGTAGGAAATATATAATCTGCAATGAAAATAACTTCTTGCAGGAAACACAACTATGCAGTAGGTTCTGGCAGGAAATATATAATCCCATGATGGAAATAACTTCCTGTAGTTCACACAATCCCGTGGATGAAAAAACTTCCTGTATGAAATATATAATCCCATGACATGGTGGGAATAAATTCGCACAGGAAGCACAATTACGCATGCAATAAACTTTACGCAGGGGAAAAATTAATATGTGAACTTATGAACAGATTGATGTGCAAAATATCTAAATCATCAATCTGATGAAGAATGAAAATCTCACCTTAAAGTGAATATTAATTGATTGTCGATACCATGATGGTTACGACCACCATGTGGATCACAAGTGACTATAGAGGTTATAGAGTCATGCACAATGTTTGCCATGGTGTGACAGTTTATGGATGAGTTCAATATCAGTTTTGTTAAGTTGGACTATCAGCTGTATCCCATTGTGACTTATCATTGTACTCTGTGGATAAATGCATGCGATACTGAATTCACAACACTGTAGACACGGTGCTTTAGGTATCTGGTAGGGAAGAAAACCCAAGCATCTGTCAATAGTCAAATTGATGCAAAATGTGATGAGACTAGCACAAATTAGGATTCATTATTTTAGGGTTTTGTTATTTAGGATATTGAATATTTTAATTTATTTTTGGGATTTCATGTGAGCATCAAGTGATCAACATATGGATCAACTTGATGGATGGTTTGCATTATAATTTTTATTTGTTTATTTAGAATTTTATTTATATGCAATATTTTAGTATTGTATAAGGCTTTTTTTATTTTATAAATAGATGTTTTTTCTTAAGTTTTATGTTATGAGTTGATGAATGGAAATTTTCTTGAAATATGAATCTTGCTCCCTATTTCTATCTTATCTTCCTTGATTCGTCTTAATTTGTCTCCTTTCTTCCCTTCTCATTCCCTTGAGAGGATCTTTCATCTTTCTTATATTTTTTCTCCAACCCCTGCTACATCAACTTGGTATCAAAGTGAAGCCTGGTGATTAGTCCCCCATAATTCCAATTTCCTTCACCATATTTCTACTTTCCTTATAAAAAAAAAAAAAAAAATTTACAGCATGCACAAATGCACTGTACACAATGTATGAAACTGTCTACAAGGCTTTAGAGTGAGAAAAATTCCAACAAACTAAACTCATTAATAGGTTTGTACCATTCCAAAGATTGAATAAGTTTGCATAGTTGCAAACCACATTGCCTAATAGGAATATGAGTCCTTGTTAGAAAACAATAACTAGTAATATCACCAACAACTTTTCAATTTATGTAAAACGGGTGAGAGAAGATAAAGGAAAGATCCTTTCAAGGGGATGAGAAGGGAAGAAAAGAGAGAAATTGAAACATATCGGGAACGATGAGATAGAGTTAGAGAATAAGACTTAGATACCGAGAAAATTCACATTCATCAACTCGTGATGTAAAACTTAATACAAAATATCTATTCATAGAATAAAAAGAAAACCCTACACAACCCTAAAAAATAACATATAATAAAATCTTAAAAAAACAAATAAAAATTATAATCCAAATCAATGTTTCCATTATCGATATTATCACTAATTTACCAGAAATATCGATATTATCAGGGTTTTATCGATATTATCGTGATTTTATCAATAAAATTTAGTTTTATCACAAGATTTTATCGATAATATCGTTTAGGAAAAGATATTATCATTCGAGATGAGCAGGGTTTCATTTTCAGTCACTGTGAGGTGCGAAAACTCCCTCCAAACCCTTTTTTTCTCTTCTTTTCCCTCATTTCTACATTCTACTACCAAAAACATAAAATCCATTTGCAATTTTGTGGGAGAAAAACTCTGTTTTGAAGATCAAAATCTCATTTTTGCTCTCGGACGTCTGGACAATGTGACAGTATGAAAATGTATTTTTTCAATATTTTTTATGTTTATTTTGTTCGAAATCATATGATTCATACTTATCATGCATTATAGTGTTGATCTAAATAAATTTAAACAACCAAATCCGTTAGATTTGGGCAGATTGGGAATGAATATGCGATTTGGGAAAAATCCCCAAATCGGTTGATTCATCCCAAATTAGTCACTGTTTATAAATGGAAACAGAAATTAAATGTAAGATTTGTTGAAAAACACAGATTTTCAGCAAAAAAAAATTTTTTTCGTAAAATTTTGAATTTTGAGGGAAAGCCCTAAAACTACATTTTTTTAAAAAAAACAGTATTTGGATCATGATAAATGCAATTTAGTTAGTTTTCTTAAGTAAGATTTTGTCTAGAACCAGATTTTTCATTATTTATAATTTAATATTAATTATAAATATTTTTTAAAATTGTGAAAAATAAAATTATTTCCGAAAATTTGTAAATATGTTTCTTGATAGGTTTAAATGTCTAAAGCCCTTTTTACACATTGTTGGATGCATACATTGTAACCATTTGCATGTTCAAGAGTGTTTTAAGTCTTAAAGATATTAATGTTGTGTAGATAAGAAAGAAAAAAAATCAATTTATTTTGATTTGATATGTTTCAAGTTGAAATGTGAATATGTCAATAGACGAGAGTGGCAAGGGGAGTAAAGACGAAACTAAGTCTAATGATTTTGCAAGGGAACATAGAAAATTGTTTGCAGGCAACCCATTTGGAACTGAATGCAACAACTGCAAGAATATTATGAAGTAGCCTCGGGAAGGGGGGGTTCACAAGACTAAAGAAACACTTGGCTTATAGTAGTCCAAATGTTAGAAATTGTCCTAAATTGCCTAAGGAGGTTATTCGACCAGGTACTACTACTACAAGAGTTAGAAAGCGCAGCAAAATTAGGTGATTTAAGTTATGATGTTGATGATGATGTAGATGAGAGGAAGCCAATGAGGCAGGCTATAAAGGCTAGTAGGGCAGAGCAATGGGTCAGAGAGGAGCAAATTAGGTTGGAGAGTGTTAGACCTATTTTCCATGATTCTACAAGGGAAGCTGAAGAGGGAAGCATGCAAGGGTGATTGGATGGAGGAGGGAGATAGAAGGGATTACTAAAGAAGTTTTTAAGTCGTACATCATCTATGAGGGGATTCCAACCAAAGTTGTATGAATAAACTAGTGGGGTGCAGAAGAAGATGATCAGATGTACAAAAAGGGTATAAAGAATCTTGAAACTCATGTGGCTAGATTCTTTATTTACGGTGTTGTTCCTCTACACTTGGCAGATACTGTAACTTTCAAGAATATGATCCATGCTATACAGATGGAAGGAAACAATGTCCCGCCTTCTTCAGCGTACTAGATCAGGGGAACATATCTTAATCAAGAGAAGGAGAACATGAAGGACTGTATGAAAGGAATGACTCATGTATGGGAAACATATATCTTGGTTGTGATGTGTGATGAGTGGACCGACCCCACAAAGCTCAGTATCATCAACTTTATGTTGTACTGTAGGGGCACTACGATGTTCTATAAGTTTGTGGATGCATCTAAGCATATCAAGGATGCGGCTTATATTCAAGACTTGATTGAGAAGTAGATTGAATCCCCCAGCTCAAAATATCATGTGATACAAATTATCACAAATAATAGAACTGTATTTAAGAAGGCACTTTTCTATAAAACATTTGATTATAGGAGGGACATTGTACGTCAAGGCAAGACCCGATTTGCCACAAATTATATTGCACTGGATAGTCTATGGAATGTCCGCCAAGCACTCAATACAGCAATCAACACTCATGTGTAGCATGCCTCCAAATATGCACATAGTAGGGAAGGGATAGAGGTGGAGAGGATCGTTAGGATAGCTTCCTTCTAGGATAAAGTATGATCGGTGTTGAATATTCTAAAACCCATATATAGAGTCTTAAGGGTGGTTGACAATAAGACTTCTCTTAATATGGGTTCTTTGTATAAGGCATTTCAATTTATGAAGGAATCCATACAGAAAAATGTGAGAGGCGGGCAGTGGGTGATCACCATTATAAAAGATCGCTGGAAAAACATGTTTTATCATCTATTACATGCAGCTGGTGAGTTTTGTCATATGAATTGCAATCTTATTATTACAGCCTTCTCTTATAGCTGAATTGCAGTTTTATTATTGTAGCGTATTTTTTGAACCCAAAATACCACAATGAGCCTGGTCTTGGGGCAGATATGGAGTTAAATGGAGTGGTGTTTCAAGTCTTTGAGAAGTTATTTCCCGATCACCCAAATACTTGTGACTTTGGAACTGAGGTAAATTACTTATGTTGTTCACTGAATATACTTCATTATCTTATTTAATGTGATAAATAAAAAAGACTGATCCTTATAAATGTTCCAACAGTTGATGGCTTTCCACGAAGCGCAGGGATATTTGGAAAGGCAGTGGTTGTTCAATCACGGTCATGAGGATTACCCTGTATGTAATTATTTCTAAACCTCGTGACATTTTACACTTGTATATTTATGTAATCTTTACAAGTACTAATACATAATTTTGAACTAATTATAGGTAGGTGAAACTTATATGACATGGAGACCCTAGCACTCAAGTTACTAGCAGTGTGAATTTTAAGTCAAACGATATCTTCATCGCCATGTGAACAAAACTGGAGTACATTCTCCCTCATCCATACCCAGAAAAGAAATAGACTAAGGTATGAGAAGTTCAAAAAGCTAGTTTCCCGCCATTATAATATGCAGCTACGGGAGAGGATGCTACCAGAGGAATATAAGGAGCTCGATAACCCTCTAGATCTTATGATGATTTGACAACATGCACACATAGAAGAGGATGATAACATGGAAAATCCTACCAAGGAAGATCCATTATATGAATGGTTGTGATCAGAAGATCTAGATGGACAGAATGATGAGCCAGCATAAGCTATTGCCCAAGAAGCCAGTGCACGGTGTGAATGTAGAATAAGTGCTATAGTAGGAGTAGACCCCAAAAGAAGCATTTGATCCATTATCTAGATCTCAGACCCATTCGACTGATAAGGGAGCCTCACAAATGTCTCAGCAAGTCTTAAGTACTTCTTCGTCTTCAATAACAAAGAACGGAGATGATGATGGTGGTGGTAGTGGTGGTGGTAAAGATGATGATAGTCGTTGTGGTGGCGCTAGTGAAGGTGGTTCATCATACCTACAAAGTCAAAGGTCATTTAGCCTATTTACTTGTGAGGAAGGGTATATGCATGCTACACAAGATGAGGATTACGGTCAACGCCCTCCAATTAGGCGATATGAGAGAAGGTCTGAAACTAGGAAGGGCAAGGAGCCGACTGAGGATAACACACTCACAAGTAGCATGACATCCGTGAATTTAAGTGGCAGTAGAATGGAGTCTTCTTATGGGCCAGGTGGTTCATCATATTTATATCCATATGAAGGGTCAGATGATACTGGATGGTATCAGCCCTCTTCACAGTCATCTCAGCTCAACTTGGCCTCAGATTACATCCAATCTGAGGGTATACATTATCAGATTACCCAAATAGCGGAGTAGATTCATCAGCTTCTTATACCCTTTTTAGCTTTTCTTTACCATATGAATATGAGTCTACACATCAGTAAGATGACGATGAACTTGAGGAACCTACACGACATTTCATTTGGTATTAAAATAAGAGTTGGTATTTAGTTTTAATTTTTAAAACACTTACATTTTTTTTGTGACTTAGTATGAAAGATATAATGTTTAATATAATGATTTTTTTTACTAAGATTTTCTCTCCTTCTGTCAGCCTATATGCATTTCTCATGTGCACATTCATTATTCATGTAACGGTGACTCTTTTAATCAAAAATTTTGCCCAAATTGTGTTTATATTTATCATAATTTATTACAAAGTCTCACTGAAAATCTCTCCAATTTTTTCTATTTTTCTAATTTTTTCTATTTTATCGATAAAGTTCCTAGAAAAAACAAAAATATCTCCGATAAAAATGAAAATATCTTCTTTGCGGGCCACCAATAAATAGGTATTTATCGATAATACGAATACTAATTCAAACCATCCATTAAATTGATTCATATGTTGATCACTTGATGTGCACATGGAATCTCGAAAATAAATTAAAATATCCAATATCCTAAATAACAAAACTCTGAAATAAATGAACCCTAATTTATGCATAGTCTTATTATGTTTTGCATTATTCTCCCAGGCTTGAAAAAATTTCACCCTCGAGTTGAGACCGTAAATTGTTATAGATGGAAACTGGCTATATATGATATTCTTCATAAATTCTTAACTCCTGTGAAACAATCTTTAGCAAACTTATAGTTTTTATCATTTAAAAGTAATTCCTCATTCATATTGGCATGCAAACCAATGTAAAGTAATCAACATTTTTAATTGAAAATTTGCTAATAAGATAGACAACTTGATGGTCGGACAAATTTGATAACAAATAATACAAAATCCTAAATCCTTAAGTTTTCTCTTCTAGACAATCTCTCAAGTTTTAGTAGATAATCTGGATCATCGTTAAGTTCACAATTATAGGGATTCAATAAATCAGAGGGTTCCACAAGGGGTTCAATAAAATGATCAACTTTTAATCCTTCAAAACTTATTGTTAAGGTATAATTAAGACACTGTGATGCAATATGACCTATTCCAGAACAACTACACCTGATTTCAAAGCTCTTTTGACATGAGCTAGAAGCATTGTTGGTAATATTGCTCATATTAGATTTTTTAATTAAATGAGTACTTCCTTTAGACATTATTGATTGTGATAGTAGCGGCTCAATGATTTTTTGAGAAAATACAGTCCTAGAAACTAATTTTATTGTTTGGATTTCTCAAGTTCTCAAGCTTTATGGGAAGCTTTTTCCATTGAGCAAAGAGCATATATCATAAGATCGCTTCGAAATTTAAGTATAAATCCATTAATAAATTTAGCAACAATAACTTAATATTCTTGATGAATACCACATCTCATAAGTAGTTCATCAAAGTTTTCAAGGTACTTGATCACACTTGACAATCTTTGCATCAAATTTATACATTGGTTCATCAATTGTGCTTTGTAATATTAAAGCATGTACTTTTCTTTTAATTTATTTTTCATGTGACCCCAAGAAGTGATATTCTAATTTTGAAATACTCTCTATCATTTTCAACCCCTTGCTAATAAAGTTGGGTTGCTCCTACCAATTTTATTTTAGTAAAGCAAATACTTTGTTGGTCAGACATACACCATTTAAAGGACTCTATATTTGCTAACCAATCTAAAGTACTTGAGAATCCAGTCAATCATCATAACTAGGAACATTAACCTTAATTCTTTTAAAAACTTCTTCATCTACAAGTATATTTTAAAGGTCATTTTTAAGAATGTGTTAATGATGAGGCATAAGTTGATACATTGGATTCTTATTATATTGTGGCCCATATATTGTTTGGGCCCCAAAACCATACCCTTGAAATACCATGCATTCTCCTAAGTTTGAGGGTTGAGTAATATTATACAGTAGGATGTACATTATAACTTACTAGCACCTATGTATCATGTGAATACTCTAGATTCCCTACTGGCATTTCACAACTAATATTTACACTCTAAGGATGATTTCTAAACACTCTTAGAGTTGGGAGAAACTGTTTATATGTTGAGTATTTATGCTTAGGGAAGTCTGTATTTGTTTGTTATATAGATTTTGTTTTACATTAGACTCTCAGACATTTTCCTAAGAGTCTTCCATACGTTTTTTTCCCACTGAGATTGATAATTGATTCACATATTTGGTTAACTTAGATACAGAATTTGTGAAGGTTTATGTTTAGGCTTGAAAAATCTCTATCTATTCTTCTTGGCTTGCGGTTAAGGTTTCTACCTGATTGTTTAGCTTAAGATTGGTTAGCATAGTGCTAAGGCTCTGAAGGATAATAACATGCAAGGATATACCAATGTAAAATAAAAATTATAATTAAATAATTAAACTACAAATTACTACAAAGACTTTACAAAAATCTTCAATTCAAAAAAAAATGCACCTTTTGGAAAACATAAAGAACACCTCTTGATCATCAAAGTAATAATTTGCAATGTTTGAACATCAAACCATAAGTTCTGAAAGCTAAAATTTCTGAAGTTTTGAAAGATTCTAGTCTTTTTCCAATTTCAACAATGACAGGAGCAGCTTTGTAATTTTTGTAAGTTGAGTGAGTTTTCTGAAATTTCAAAAAACTATTTTGTTCAACAATTTCTAAAAGAAGATGGACCTTTAAATAAAATTCCAAGTGAGAGACTCTCTCCAAGTGAGGGACTGTTCTGTAAAAGTCCCAAGTGCTCGACTGTTTTGTAACTTCAGAAGATGATGGCTTATTTTGTAACTTTTGTTACACGGATTTAGTTTCAAACAACAAAACTAAAGGGAGATATTTGCAAATCTTCCCAAAAGAAAAGGCTATAGTCGTCTCTTTCCTCATAAAGGCAACTCTAGAAGGTTTTGAACCCATCGGAGATGTTGTGTGTGACTTAGGCAGAGTGTCTAGGTCATGGCCAGATAGTTTCAACAGCAGTGGTGGTGGTCAGTGACACAGCAAAGAGTAGCAAAGTGGACTAGCTGTTGTTTTCAACAACCTAAGGTACCAGATGTGAAGAAGATGACCATGCAAAGGTTACGGGTTGCCGAAAGACGCTGGATTTGGAAATTGAAGCTTTGTTAATGGGTGGCAACACCTATAGTGTTGTTTCAAACATTATGGGTCACCAGAATCAAGAAAGAAAGTCGCTATGACAATCGAATCTGGTGGCAGTGTGGACGGTTTAGTCAAACGATCGTCTTCAATTATAAAGAGCTACTGAAAATAAAGAGGATAGGTTTCAAAGCAGATTCTGACGCTGATTTGGCAGTCCAAATCACAACTAGGATAGATTGCAAAAGGTGGTAGATGCTTGAGACGGAGTAGAAACTCGCATACTGCCTACGTAAACCATAGTAGCTATATAGCGCCTCTTAGACAGCAAACTATAGCAATGGACCACTGATTTTTTTTCACTAAGAGAGCAATATCAAGGGAAAGAAAATTACAAAGGAAAATTAATCACCAAGCTTTGCTTTGATAGCAATGATGTTGAACGGGATGCCCTAAATCAATGAAAATATGGAAGAGGAGACTTTGGTCTTCGTACTACATCAACTTAGTATTAGAGCGAAGTCTAGTAATTTTCCCCCCATAATTTTAATTTCCTGCATCTTATTTTGGTTTCCACTTGGAAAAAAAAAGTCACTTCAACAGACATCTTCTTCAACAAAAGCCACAGCGCTATTGTTGCCACTAAAAGAAGAATCCTCAACAGCAAAGCATCAACAAGCCACAGGGTATATATGGCCCTAACTGGCATCTCTAGCACCTCTATTCAGAATCAAACAACACACTAGTCGATGGTAGAGGTCTCCATCTTTAGTCTTAAAGACTCCAACTTCAGCGACAAATCCAATAGCATTGGAACCAGCTGCCAAAGCCATCACTTTTAGCTCTAGCAACATAGCAGCACTGCTTCCTACTTCCAAAGGCAGTTTCCTTCAAATTCGGGGACTACACTTGCCAGAGACTTCTGACAAACACTGAAAGACTACCTTCTTTGATTCCAGTGGGTCACACTGTTGAAGAGACAATTTCGTGGCATCACACGAGTTTCGTTCTTCACCTTCAACATCACGACTCTACTCCACCACTTCGAGTGGGTCTCCAATCGTCTCAACCATCAAAACTCTCCAGTGAAAAATCCAGAAACCGTCCAAGTTGCTTGTCACCTACCATAAAATCTCTAGTGGGTTCGAAACACACCAGCATCATCCTTGTGGGAAGGACAAATCCCATCCAATATTTGGGATTTTTTCTAGAAAAATTGCAAACATGCCCCCTTTCATTTTCATTGTTGAAACTAAACCAAATCAACAACATTTACAAATAGGTCGCTGTCCTTGGAGAATTTATTGTTCGACCTCGGCCTTTGCTGAATTTGTAGAATATTCCCAATGTTTTAGAAATTGCAAGACCGCTCCTTATCTTCTGGAATTGCAGAATAGTCCCTCTATTTTTGAAATTGCAGAAAAATCCAACTTTTCAGAAATTGCAGAATAACCCTACCATAGTTGAAATTGCAAAATAGACAGAATTTCCAAAATTTTGTCAATTCCAATAGCTTGCAGAAATTCCAATTTGATAGTTAGACATTGCAAAATATTACTTGGTAATCAAGAGGTGTTCTTTTGATTTCCAAATTGATACATTCTTTCTTGAATTGAAATTTTTTGTGAAATCGTCATAGTAATTTCTAGTTTAATTATTAACTGTGGTTTCTATTTTATATTGACATATCCCTGTATCCTATTATTTCTTTGAGCCCTAGCACTATGGTAACTAGTGGTGAACTAAACAATAAGGTAGAGACCTTAATTGCAAGCCAAGAAAAATGAAAAGAGTTCTTTCAAGCCCGAATTCAAGTTTTACAAGCCTAAACACAAACCTTTACAAATTCTATATCTAAGTTGACAAAATATGTGAACTAATTATCAATTTCAATAGGCAAAAAATCTATAAAGACTCTAGGAAAAATGTACAAGATTCTCATGTGAAACAAAATTTACATAATAGGCAAATAAAGAGTTCCCTAGGACAAATTACTCAACATATAGGCATTCTCCCAGCTCCAAGAGTGTCTAGAAATCATCCTCAAAATGTGAATGTCAATTATGAAATGCTAGTAGGGAAGCTAGAATATTCACATGTTCTACAGGTGCTAGCAAGGGATATGATAGGAATCCAACGCATCAACTTATGTCTTATCATCAATGAATTCTTATGAATGACCATAAAAAAATACTTGCAGATGATGAGTCCTTAAAAGAATTAAGGTTGATGTTCATAATTATGATGCTCGATTAAATCCTCAGGTATTTTTGGATTGTTAGCAAATATAGTCTTTCTTTGAATGGTATAATATGTCTAGCCAATAACATATTTGCTTTACTAAAATGAAATTAGCAGAAGCAACCCAACTTTACTAGTAAGAGGTTGAAAATAATATAGAGTATTTTAGAATCGATATATCACTTCTTAGAATAATATGAAAATAAATTAAAAGAAAAAATACCTACATCAAATTGCAAAGCACAATTGATGAATCAATGGATAGATTTGATCCAAGGATCAACAAGTGTAACTAAATAGCTTCAAAACTTCGATGAATTGCTAATGAAGTGTGATATTCATCAGGAGCATTGGGTGATTGTGGCTAAATTTATTAATGGACTTAGAACTGAATTTCAAAGAGATTCTGTGATGTACGCTCCTTGATCTATGGAAGAAATTTTCCATAAAGCCTTAGAACTTGAGAGATTTCAAATAATAAAATCAATATCCATAATTGTACTTCCTAAAAAAACCATTAAGCTGCCACCATCACAACTAATGATGTCTAAAAAAATAGTCATCAAACTCAGAAAACTAGTATGAGCAATATCATCAATGATGCTTCTAATTCACATCAAAAGGGCTCTAAAATCAAGTGTTTTAGTTATTCAGGAATATGTCATATTGCATCATAATGTCCCAATTGAACCCTAACCATAAGTGTTGAAGATAATAACCTTCTTGAAGGATTAAAAATCGATTGTGTTATTAAATCCTTTGAGAAACCCTTTACTTGTGAACTTAAGAATGATCAAGGCTAACTACTAGAATCTGAAAGATTGTCTGTAAGAGATAACTTGAGGATCTTAAGACTTTGCATTGTTTGTTATCTCATTTGCTCCATTATCAGATGGTCTATCTTATTAGCAAATTTTCAATTAGAAATATCCGTCACTCCGTTGATTCTTTTTCCATAGTTTGCATGCCAATATGAATGAGAAATTAATTTTAAATTATAAGAACTATGAGTCTGGCATAGAGTTTTCACAGAAATTAAGAATTTGTGAAGAATCTCCTATAGCCAGTTTTCATCTACAACAGTTTACAATCTCAACTCGATGACGAATTCTTTTCAAGCAAGGGAGAATGATGCAAAACATGATAAAACTATGCATAAATTAGGGTTTTGTTATTTAGGATATTGGATATTTTAATTTATTTTTAAGATTTCATGTGCACATCAAATTATCAACATATGGACCGACTCGATAGATAGTTTGGATTATAGTTTTCATTTGTTTATCTAGGGTTGTATTTATATACAATATTTTAGGGTGGTGTAGGGCTTCTTTTTATTAAGTAGATGCTTTGTCTTATGTTTTACGCTAAGAGTTGATGAATGAAATTTTTTTAAGAATATGAATCTTGTACCCTAACTCTATTCATCTTCCCTAATTTTTCTTATTTTCTTTCCTTTATTCCCTTCTCATCCCCTTGAGAGGATCCTTCCCCTTTCTTTTATGTCTTCTCCAACCCGTGCTACATCACATATGTCAATCACACTAAAAATAGTTCAAAAATGTTTGTGAGTAAAAAACGTTCGATAATGAATGTTGTGCTAGTAACTATTAAATACAATCACTTCAGCATGCACAAAAGTAAATGAACAAAGAACCCAAACTTCAACTTCAAATCTAGTCACTAGTGAAGCTTAAGCAAACAAGTGCCTTTAGATAGAGTACCATCAGCACTAGTGAAGCTTAATCATACAAGTACAACATGGGAGAAAAAACATTATGCATAGAAGAGTTTGCTTACCACCCCATTTTTAATCAGATAATCCACAATGGCAATATGTCCATTAGCAGCAGCCATATGAAGTGCTGAAAACAGTTATTGGTAAAATAAGTTCTCAGCAAAAGGACAATAATGATAGTGCCCAAATACAGAAGCACATAATATACTAATGCCAAATATGCACAAGGAATCACACGACTGATGTTGAGAAACACAGTTCTTAATGCTGTGTTACAGATCACAGAGATGACCAAACAAAGGAAGCACATGAAATTTGCCCTAACTGAGTAAAATTGGATTATTGACTTCAGCCATCACACAAGCAAAATCTCTGAACAGCCCTGTTTCTTCATGCTTCTCCATGATGCCACTCTGTGACCTGAAAAGTTGTGGAATTAACTCATGGAGTGGCAGCTATCAAGCTCAACAGCCCAAATAAGATAACATGTCCATGATTAGGCTTTTCAACTGTGGTCCCAATCAAATCCTCTAATACCAACTCAGTCATTCATCAGGGACTGTTGGTGTGTGATTTGACATGGCCACTCCTCAAGTGCGTTTTCAATCTTTTCCATTTGCCTTTCTCTCTTATTTTTGTACCTCCTTTTGGTTTGGTCATGACGATCATCATTTCTGTGAAAGATAGACTCCTTGATATAGGAATGATAAGCCTAAAGCAGCATCCTTGATCACTTATCAAGGATAAGAGTAAAAACACCTGAAATTGGAACTTAATCAATACCATTCATACTCAGCAACTGCTTATAGCTCATCATCAAGTATACCAACTTTCAAGTCTAATTGCTCTTATTTAACAAGAACATTTCGTTTTTCAGTCAAGTCATTCATGCTGCACTATATCAGGCCAATTTTCTCCCTTCCACAGCCTCAATCTAACTACTCTTCTGTCTACCTCTCATCCAATTCATAGGGTATTCAACCTTATTAACCTAGTAAAACAGCCACCTCCGCTCTTTAGCATTCCATTACGACTAACACCATCATCATCATTATCGATACAGCCCAACACTATTTCCAGTAATGTGGTCAGGTTTAAGTCCTGTCTTCTTGCACCGGGCCTATCAAACAAATCCTGTGTTAAATAAAAAAGATCAAATACTGTTTCCAAACATTGCCACCCAAGTTTCAACTAAACTTCATTATGCATGCAATGATTGACATGAAATAAACATCCTTTATTCTATAAGCTAGATAATAAAGTTGATGAGGCAATTTAGTGTTCATGGATATTTGTCATTGACAAACAAATTCCACAGAATAGTCAAAAGCCATAGTTTTCAAGCCGCCAAAAATCATGAAACTCATGAAAGTTGGTTACATGAACATTGTTCTTTATTTAAAACTGCTTGCTGCAATTAAATATAGGATTAACAATCCGCATAAAAATAGACAGCAATGAGAAGTCAATTACATTAAGTATCTACTCAAAGGTGGTGCATTGAACCTTTGATTAAAGTAGAGGCTGAGTTTTAATTGTGTGTCTCGTAGATGAGAAGAAGCAAGCCCGCAACAATTCCTAAACATGAATGCGCCAATAAGTTGGCATTGTGAGACACAAGAAAGTTGGTTGCTAATCTGTGAGAACCTAAGTAGAAGTTTTGGAGCAAGTCACACAAGTAGCTTAAACTCATCATTTGAACCAAGTTGTGACTTAAGGAAGCATTATGATGAGCTATATAATTATATTCACCTGTTCGTCCTTCTGAATCCTTAGAATCAAGAGCGACGCCCATGGAAGCTAAGCTCATCACATCATCCAGGTCATCATACCTAGCAGCCTGCAAAAGTAATAATCAGAATATCAGATTTTAGTGCAATGAATAATACTCACAGTTGCATGCGAGTAATTAGATTGAAAAATAAAATCCGTCAATTTATTGAATTAAAATACGCATGAAAAATTCCCTGGGAAGGCTCATGGTGCACCAAATCCAAAACCCTCGACAGAGAAAATGAGAGAGAAAGGAGAAGTAGGACCTCAAGCAAAGCCAGGACGTTGTCTGTCGAGCTTCCATTTGGCGTTTCCTGGGTCTGCTTCGCTTCCTTTACCATCGCTACTGCTGCTGTAATGTGATGGCCGTCCGCTCGGCAGATGAAAGATGCAGCAGAGCCACCGTCGACAGGGACAGACACGACAAGTTAGCAGCTCAAGCCACGGAGGCTGTGCGTCAATTTGAACGGTCAGGATCACTTCCGCCTATCATTTTGTGGCCTTGGGTTTTACTAAAACTTCCTCGGGAAAGAGGCGGGCATCTGGGCTTGGTTCCGTTTGCCATAATTAATTCAAGCCCAGGCATATTTTAGTTGAGATGTGCAGTATTCCATCCTCATCTATTCTATTTGTTTATCTAGGCGGCGCTCGTTGGTACGTATTCCTGATTTGCACAAGTCCAGATGCTTTCACGAATTACATTAACTCCAGACATTCTGCATTCCTAGTCCAGATGTTTTCATGAATCCTTACATTGAATGGATAACACTGGAATGATTAGGCTTTATTTGGCATATAGTTTCTATAACAATTTTGTTTCGATTTTTCATCATTATCTATACTTCAAAACTTAATTTTCTATTGCCGATATTATTTTCATTCCATTCCATTTCAATCGAATCCATAATTCCATGCTGCCCACCCATTGTAGACCATGTTTGGGTCCACGGAGTGTCAGCGGCATGCCGTACATAGTACATGCATCTAGCAAGCATGAGTAATAAGAGGGGATCTTTCCTTAGCAGCTTAGCTTGTCGAACTAATTATCATCTTACATCGCACGGTTAGTATTACAATAGTTCAATGGTTCGACACATGGCCCCGATGGGAATCGCAGATGCATGAGTGTTGAGAGGATAGCTGGAGTTGTGCTCGGCCCATAGCCCATAGATGGGGTGGGACATTTACAGGGTCCTTTCTCAGCCTAGAGATTTACCAGCCACAATAAGCGATGAACAACTTTAGCAGACGCATATTGCTAACATTGACTGGCCTTGGAATCTGTTGAAAATGAAATTAGCACACTATGATCAATAGATTTCAGCATTGTGAACAGGAGAAGAATCAACGCTTCTGGTGCACACATTTTAGGAACTGATGCAAAATGATCAGCAATAGAAACTGCATGGACTAATTGCTTCAACTGGCGCAAACTGATCTGAATAAACGCTGCAAGCGCCAATTACTGCAACTGATGAAAATTGATCAGGAATAAACACTGCAGGCAGTGATGGGCAGCAATATTTGCAACCATGGCCAAAGAAAGTTCTCCAACAGTCATGATTTTTTCAGATAAAAAATTCCAGACCAAAGAGAAGATGGTCAATAAAAAAAAATTGGAAGTACATTTTTCTCAAATTGGAAGTGGCAGTACCATGAAATCAAAGCCAGATTTAAACATGACATAACGGGGGATGGGTGGTGTGTGCAGGTGACTATTTCAAGCATAATAAATCTATCAAGTGAATCATATGCAAATAGAATAACATAGTCCGGTGATTGTAGACATTCAAAGAACATATTATGGCTAAAATTAAGCAGTCCAAGAAATTTGAAAGCTATTATGGGTCCAACAAGCTATTTGCAATATATCTGAACATAGAAAACAATAGACCGTACCATTAATGATCATTCAATCATTCCAGGGCAAGGAATGAGTTCTTCAGGTCATCGATGTCCTTGAGGAGTTTTTCGTTTTCCAAACTTTGACAGTGCATCTCAACCTGTAAGACTGGATTTGTACGTTTTTCTATGTTTCGGAGGAACTGTTGTAGTTTCAAGGAAGACAACTATGACATGCTTGACAAGATGGTGCAAGGACACCAAAAGCAAAAGAGCATGAGAAGAAAAAAATCGGTCCAAAAAATGAATTTTCGAGATGAGAATCAGAAAATCATTTTCAGACGAAATAATGATCTAGTTACCTGAATTAGAATTGTGAAGCTCCTGAAGAGTATCTTCAACATATGCTGATGTTGAATTTCCCAGAGTATTAATTTTCATATTCAAAGTACTTTTTTCGTTTTCAAGAACCTCTTTTTCTAACAACTGTGCCCGTAATTCATCAGTTTCTCCTTTAACAACATCCTTCTGGAAGTCTCCACATAGAACAACGAACTTCTCCCAAACAGAAGACATCAATATGATGTGATTGTCACTTTATACCAATGTTAATTGTGTCAAGGTTAAGAAAAAGAGATGACAAAAAGGGTTCAAGATGAAATGGGCATAAGGGTACTAAAAAGCATAACTACTAACCTATTGAGTCAATCAATGGATATTTTGCTCAATCACAACTAAGTAATAACAAACATCAGCATGTGGTCTACAGAAAAGTGAGCAAAGCAGGATAGGAAGTATGGATCAGAAGGGAAACAGGGCTTGACGATCTGGAACTTGTCTGAAATATAGAAAATACCATGATATGATCCAGTGCTATGAGAAACATGCAAGTAGACAGAATTAGTACCCTACAGCATTCATTTTCAGATTTACAATTAACAGAAAAGAAATAAAAGAGACCGCTACCAAAATTGTGACATACGACAGATGACAAAACAGAATCATAGTAAGTCTTTGTAGATGGAAGTAGTTCCATTTAAGGGAGTTACATAGCTTCATGTTGCCCTTAAACACATAACACATCTCGTTTTCTCTCTTGACACATGAAAAGTGGGCGTGTTTGGATAATGTTAACAGTTTACCTGCAAACCATTTCCTCTTCATTTAGTCGATGTAACATGTACCTATCTTTACCAAACCCTAATCAATTCCACTTTTTCCACATTATTACTTATAGGCATTACACCCCCTTTTACATCCTAACCCTTTTACATTAATCCAAAAATCTTAGTAGAAAATAACTAGATTCTTAACTGTTAAGGAAAGCATACAACGGTAGTCTGCATGCAACTAAATGAGTCAGTCTACCATTTAAATCCATCAAATTGCTTGTAGAAATATTAATATGATGATGATAGTAATGATGATGATGTTACATAACAGTTAGATGCTCACAAAAGCATTGGAAAATGCATCTCAGCGAAACAGTCAATACCGGCAATTGGTCATTCTCTTCTGTGTTTCCTCTCTGTGCAACAGCTGTTGATAAAAAGAAAAGATATCTGAGGAGATAAAAGGAAAGGAAGAATCTGATATTATATGAATGTAGATCAACTCAAAAGATAATTATGGAGACAAAAAACCTGAAGAAAGCCAGTGTAGTTTAAACATGTGAATGCCTCATTCTATTGCTTACAGTTACATGTTTATTCTAATTTCAATCTTGACTCCATTGCCTTCAATGGCTGCTATTACATCTTCTGTTGTTCACATGAAGTTTTTGGTTTCTTTTGAAAAAGCTAAATTCGAAATAAGCCATATAAGTTGCAGCCATACCTGTTTATATTTCAAGATTTGACAAGGTACCAAACAAATTGAGCTGTGCACTAGTCTCATTGATTAAATCATCAAAAAAGAAAAAATTTACTACTCTATTGCTTTTGGACTTCACTCTTTAATATTAACCATGATATGGTCGGTGGCAGTGGACTTGGAAGAATTGCCTCGCCACCAAGTGAAGGTCGCATGAGCGTGTAGTCATTAAAGTGCAACAAGGACACGGCAGGACCCAACATCAAACTATTGCCTAAAAAAGAAGTGTAATACCAGCTACTTGAATCAACCCATTCATCTCGAACTCCCGGCCAATGATCATCTTCAGATACTCTGATTCCTTAATCAGAAGATCCTTCTCAATTTCAGAGCATTTTACCATCTCTCTTGTCCTCTGAATGTTTGTCTCAATGTCTTCATTCACCTAATAGTACACAGATAATAATAACTTACTGCTAACAGTGCAGTATAGAATATCTGTAATGGGTTATTTCCAAAACCGTGCCCATATTTTGCTGACAATCCCAAATGGATGCCCAAGTTTTGGGTTTTCCCAAATCTGTGCCCAACCTTCCTCTCCCATTTCCAAATCAATGCCCGAAGTCACCGAACCACGCCAGACGACTGATTTCCGAAATTTGATGACGATAATACCCCGATAGTAAAAGAGAAGTATATTTTAGGGGTTTTCTACCATTGCTCAATACCAAAATTGTCGGCCTCTTCTCCTTCCCCTTTCTGTCTTTAGGCACCTCCGGAGCAGTGGCACCAAGAGTCCCGACACTCCCAACCCTTCCTACCCTACAATTTCCCTGTCCAACCCGTGCTTATCCCCCTCCCGTAGGTCGCAGCCCCATTTTCCTATCGTTGTCGGTTTCTGACACGTTGGATGCATACTATGAAGCATATGTTCAGTAATAAGTGAAAGAAAATATGATAAGAATAAATGGTTAAAGGAGAATCATGCTTTTGAGCATTCAAAATTGTGAAAAATTATACATTCAGCAACAACTGAGCATGAAAATTTGGATAGCAACTTGGAAGTCACAGCCCAAATTCAAGGTAAAACTTGGTGTCACTTTGAAGCCATTTTGGATATAGATGAAGATAGATTTAGCTTAAGTGGTCAAAATATAAGTTTTATCCCTTTAAGATAGCTTTCCAATAAATCAAGAATCACGGGATTCTAAGTTCATATGAAGAAGTTACATATAAAATAGTGCAACTTCTCCAAAAACCTCCGAAACATCAATTTCGGATATACACAAGGCATCATTTTGAACTCCTACTACTCATCATACATGTTGAATCAAGAGAAGTGATCAACATGAAAGTTGTACATCTTGAAACTATCTATCTAATGCAACAAGAATCGCTGAATTTTAAGTTCATATGAGAAAGTTATGATTAATATACTAAAACTGTTTTAAAACATCCAAACTCCAGCAACTCCAAAGCAAGGCTTAGTGACTTCGAAAAAAGGCTTGGTGACTCTGAAGAAAGCCTTGGTGACTCTCTTGAAGTCACCAAGCCTTGCTTCGGAGGCAAAGTCACCAAGCCTTACTTCGGAGTAACCAAGCCTTACTTCGGAGTCACTAGAGTTTGGATGTTCTAAAGCAATTTTAGTATGTTAATCATAATTTTCTCTCATGAACTCCAAATTCAGTGATTCTTGTTGCGTTAAATAGATAATTTCAAGATTTACAACCTTCATGTTGATCACTTTTCCTGATTCATCTTGTATCATTAGTAAGAGCTCAAAATGACGCCTTGTATACATCCAAAATTGATATTTCGGAGGTCTCTAGAGAGAGTTGCACTATTTTATATGTAACTTGTTCATATGAACTCAGAATTATATGATACTTGATTTATTGGAAAGCTAACTTAAAGGGACAAAACTTACATTTTGACCACTTGAGCTGAATCCATCTCCATCTATACCCAAAATGGCCTCAAAGTGGCTTCAAGTTTCACCTCGAATTCGGGCCCCGGCTTCCAAGTGATGTCCAAATTGTCATGCTCAGTTGTCACTAAATGTATACTTTTTCACAATTTTGAATGCTCAAAAGCATGATTCTCCTTTAGTCATTTATTCTTTTCATTTTTTTCTTTTATTTCTTTTACTTAATTAAATTCACTTATTACTTAGCATAAGCTTCATGGCATGCATCCAACATGTAAGAAACCGACAGCGATAGGAAAATGGGGTTGCAACCTGCGGGAGGGAGATGAGCATGGGCTGGACAGAGAAATTGTAGGGCAGGAAGAGTTGGGAGAGTCAGGACTCTTGGTATCGCTGCTCAGGAGTAAAGGGGAAGGAGAAAGGCTGATAATTTTGGTATTGAGCAAAGGTAAAAAACCCCTAAAACAGACTTCTCTTTTACCATCGGAATATTATCATCATCAAATTTCGGAAATTGGTCGTCCAGAGAGGTTCGGTGAAGTCAGGCACTGATTTGGAAATGGGAGAGGAAAGTTGGGCACGGATTTGGGACATTCCAAAACCTGGGCACGCATTTGGGTGAAGTCAGGCACTGATTTGTAAATGGGAGAGGAAAGTTGGGCACGGATTTGGGACATTCCAAAACCTGGGCACGCATTTGGGATTGTAAGCAAAATATGGGCACGATTTTGGAAATAACCCTACCTGTAACTGGTAGCATCAAAGTTCCCGAAGCGTGAAAATCCAAGCACCTTTCTGCAGTAGTTTTCTAATACAGCAGGCCTGCTAAATTTAGTAAGGGATGGCGGTAACAAGCGCGCAAAAGGGAAAGAAATAAGCAACTCCATAGCAAAAAATTACCTGGTCTAGCATGTCCTTCAATGACGATATTTGACAAAGCATCACCCCTGAATCCTCCGTTTCTATCTTCTCCCCGTTTCGCTCGTCTGGCTCTTGTCTCCTCGAAAGGGGTAAATGAAAAATGGTGGAGCCTAGAGGCATTTTGAATCCAAGTGCTAAGATGACGAAAATACCCTTTGGCTCCATATATGCCGTGGCTAAGCAGGAGCGAGTGGCGCTGTAGATCTAGACGGTCCAACGGTCCGTGAGGTAAAAAAAAATGAACAATAATAGTATAAATAATGAAAAATAAAATGCCAAGACAAAGATTGGAACGGAGAAAAAGAAAAAAAAAATATTTGGAGTTACCATGGACTTTAGCCCAAAATGTTTAGGGCATGATCCGCGACCTGCATTGCTAACCTCATTTTCACGACTTCATTCTATAAAGTCAGATGGAAAAATTTGATAGAAAATTAGCATCACATTGGATGTAGGTCTCTACTTTGATATCACTGGAGTCGCATGGATAGCTATCCGACCCAACAGCCCACTTCTTTCCTCAGACGCGCCCGTTCACTACCATCAGAGCAACCCGTGTCTCACCGTTCGCGGTTCCTCATACGCAGGGGCAATCTTGCATTGAATGAACAGATATAAATTTTGGAATTAAATTGCCGTCCCGTCACTAGATTGTCTCCGTTGAAGAAGAGGTACTTCGTTAGTTTCGTGACTTTCGTTACAAAAGCGGGCAGAGGCTGTTAATTCGTATTCCTTCAGACAACCAATCCGTTCTTTGAATTTCTTTTGGAAGTTTCGGTCATTGCATGATTCTAATCCAACAGAAATTAGTTGGAAATAGAAAGCAATGCGAAATAACTGAATTCTAAATACAAAGGTATCCATTGAATGTACAATAAAGCTATAGGCAAATGCCGTACAAAGAATGCATCAGCAGCTTAACTACCCTGCACGGCAGTCTTTTGATGGGAAAGCACGATGTCACTTCCGGCCTAGCCTCTGCAAGTGCGTCTGGTGCTTGGCTACAGCTGCTTTATCTGCAGATTCGCGCTTCATGGCTCTCTTAGCCCGTCGACCCATGACATCTTTGGATGCTTCGTTATTTCTTGAACCACGAGAAGAACCAGCACTAGTATCCTGGAATCGCTCTTGATAGACGGGCCTCGCCTCCTTACGCCCTGTCCTGATATAACCATTGTCCCCCCACCTCCGATTACCAATACGAATGCTTGAGGAGCTGTGAAAATAGGTTTCATCTTCTATATCATCCTCATCCTCCTCTTCATCCTCACAAAAATACATAATTTCTTCCTCTTCATAGGCTTCTTCCTGAGCCTTCAATGTAAGAGGCACAAACCAAGTGGCTCTAACAAGCAGACACACACTCTCCTCAAACATATAATCCTGTATACTTCACAGAAAAAAAGAGCAATATTTCAGCTTCACATTCGGGCAATCTAATATAGTATTTGGCAAGCCAGTGACCACCCTTCAACTACAAGTCACGTCTTGGATAAACCATAGTCTAAAGCTTAAGCTGATCAGAAGTCCAAGACCATTCCCTATGTTAACCCATCTGTGATGCCATAAAGCATTTAAATTTTTGGTGCAGGACAAAATAAAAATAGTATGCAAAACGGGTTTATTTTCATGTCTAGTGTGGTAAATGAGGTGGAAGAGACCACTGTTATTTTGTCAGTGGTAGGATGCCATCCCACTTTAGCAACTAAAATATGAGGGTAGGTCATCACCTGCCATCAAGTGACCGATGAACATGGAGAGACTGAAATGAAAGTTTGCATTGAGGGCAGGAAGGATTCTGATTATATGTCGCCCATATTAGGATGCAAGTCACACTGCATGAAACAGAGACAAACAGCAGCACAGTTATTCTTTTTGCAGGGATACCGATAAAACATTAAAGGATAGGAGAAAGAAAGCTCAGTCAGCATACTCTAGGCAAGTTTCTAGAGCCTCCAAATGCATTCAAACTACATGTTTTTCATATATCCTTTTTTTGATAGCCAGTATCTGTTAGCAGTCGACACTATTATTTGGCCATTTAGTGATCAGAAATCCGTGGGGGGTGGGGGAAGGGGCACGCCTTCATGCACATACTCTCCGGAAGAAAATGAACTCAAGAAATCCAATAGCATTTATGTCAAATGCATCTCCTGACCAGCTCTTTTCATGAAGTGCAGCTAGGGACTGAAGAAGTTGGCACATGCAAATGGAAGTCGAGAACCACATATATTGAAATCAAATTTTAAATGATGTCCACTTTATCTCCAAGAGAGCATTATGTGTTCCTGGAAGCAGTATTGTATTGAATTAGGGAATGCTAGCAGCATAGGACAAGAAAATCCATGTTTCGTTCTTGTCCACCTGTTTCTCTTTCCTCTTCTTGCATGTATAAGTGTGGTGGGAGATGGAGGCTTTCTAAAGCTTTTAGAACTAGGAAATGGGATATAGCCACCTAGTGTTTTGTTAACTTGGCATCAGAAGATGAATTATTGAATCGTCAGCGAGAAGCTCATAACATCCAGCCAGCTGTCCTAATAAATGCTCATTCAGCTGTCCTAATAAACGCTCATTACAGGGCTGAAACATTCAAATTTTTTCTTCTTTCAAAAACAGACAACTGAAGAAGAAGTAGAATTGAAGGTGATTGCCACAGCCAGGAACTATTATTGGCCTTTAATAGATAATGTTTCTAAATAGATAATGTTTCTGAGTAACAACTATAATAGCATAATATTTTTTAAATACCAAGTAAAGGACTACAAAATCCTCGTTTGAAACTCCAAAAGGACCATATTGTTGCATCATGAGACAATGCCACCATCCATTGGCTTTAGCTGCCGCAAGTGGGACTTTGGGAACAAACCACTACCCTTTAGGGCTGACAAGGCTCAAAAAAGGAAGTCCCAACCTCTACAGCCGAACCATGTTTGTTTCACATCTGTCAAAATCATATCCATCCTTTGACTCATGATGTATGCATTTTCTTGTATTAGATATGGCCGGAAAGCATGCTTCGTTTGCACTCATCTAATCAATAGCACCAACAAATTCTAATTAAGGAGGCATTTGGTTCTTTGTAAAGGAGTAAAACCTCCTTTTGCTTGGCAAGAAATTTTACATTCAATTTACCTTTTCTTTTCTCAGAACAAGGTAATATCTATCCACTTTCCTACATCCTTCTTTTTTTCACAATCACCCTTTTCTTTTCCATAGCAAACAGTATATTTTCTTTTCCATTACCTCCTCTTTAATTTTCTGTCATTACTTTCCTCAGGCTGATAACATTTAGCTGCTTTCTATATATAATTCTATTTCCTCCCATTTTGCCTACATCCAAATGGACCCTAACAACGAGTGGCCAAAGAAAAAGCTTCTGGGCCAAAGAAAGAGTCTGGTGCAGTCTCCTTGACTGCAATTCACAGAGTTACATATACTTAAAATAAATAGATCAAGATGTTTAGACAAACCAATATGCATGCTCGCAACCTTGTACAAGAGCAGTCTCCTGAAGGGGTATCCTCTCCAAACAGATTGCACAGAACCCATGATCTTCAACCACCATGTGTGTTGAAGTGCAACCGCTCCCCTTATGATCATCAGACATCTGGTAAAGTGAGCAGAGGAAAATTACAAACTAAGATTGAAATCAGCAATGATCATCATACTGAAGAATGACCACTGCTGGTACAAGTCCTTTTAAGTCTTTCTGTATCCCAGACAAATAATAATAATAATTTCTGAAAGGGCCTTTCCACTGTGTCAGAAGGTACAGCAATCTCAGGTAACAATATCTAGTATGTACACAAGATCTTGCAACTGACATTACAAGAGCTAGAAAGGAGTAACGTTTATGCGAGAAGCATTTGTAAGTTTCTCACCCAAGGATGAGAAACCAATAGTAACTTGTGACATGTCAATTACCATAACGTACTTTGTATGTTGGTTTGTTTGTTTTTAAAAGCCATTCTTGAAGTTCAAATTGGTTACAAAATGCCTAACAAATGATAGGGGAAGTCATTAGCTTCTCACTTCCTTGGCTAAATATCCTTTTCACCAAAGTGTTCTCAGAAGATAAGATTAAATTGTTTTAGAAATAGTTATCAGAATCTAAACTGGTCTCTGCTTAGAGTTGCTAATCATCTCATTTACACAGCAAATTCTCCACAAACACCAATTCAACTTCATTTCAAATGATTTCTCAAACTATGATGTTCTAGTTCATCAATCCTTTGGGAATTGGTACCAAGCAGATGCCTGAAAGATATGAAATCAAGGGAATTTCACCAGGCATGTGTGCCTCATAAGACCTATTTCTCTTATTGTGCATCCTTTAAGATTTTGCACCCAAAGAAATCTACTAATATTTTTGTTTATGGTATCATTTCATGAGTCAGGCCACCCAAAAAGACACACTAGTCGCCCATTGGGAATATTAAGCTATTACTTCAAGGTTCATTTGGATGTTTTGACAAGTACCATGTGACTGGTTCCACATGCGCATGCTACAACTAAGTTAATGGAAGCTAAGAAAGGAAAGCATGAACCCTCGTTAGCCTCACTCAACAGTCCAAAAGCCAAAATGCACAGAGGGCTCAGATGGAGCTCATAAATGGAAATTTGCATAAGGAATGTTTATATGAGTTGATTCAAGCTGACAGAGATTGGATTTAAGAGACCAAGTGACATATAATCTGCTGCATATGTAAGCAATTGAGATGCGTTTGATAATTTGTTGATTGGTACATGTAAATATGTTAGGTAGCAACCGAGATCTGAAACATTGCACACAGCTCATTACCATCCAAATAAATTTGTTCTGGAATGAAACAAATGACCACAAGATTTCAATACAAACAAAAAAGGTTCAAGTCAAGAACAAAAGCAATGTCCTGAATAAGGTGCGTTCCAAAATTGCTACTTCAATTAATTGTCCAACAACTTGGTATAGTTCAAACCGATGCGCGATCCTGCATTAAAGAATCCCAAAAGATGTCACCAGAGGCAACGCCATTTATTTTATTTTCACTACATGCTTGAGCACGACAGATCAGAGAGCTGGGATCCTCCGTCAATAAATTTTCACAGCATTTGACTATCGGAAGTAGGCTAAACACACGTCCGCAGGCAGAGAACAGAAGCAAATATACAAAGATTAAGTCATCCATGAATGGATGAAAAGCAGCCACTTTAAACAATTATATACCGCCAAAAAGCAATAAATAGGGTAACAGCTTTAGTAACAGTCATTAGAACAAAAAACCATCTTCCAAATTGTCATTGGTATCGAATATTCAAATTGACCTTCCAAAATCCATCGCTAAAAATAATCTTTTTTTTATATAAAAGATTAGATAAAAAGGCAAGATCTAAATTCAAGAACGCAAATACATGATCGAGGTCAATCAAAAAACATAAAAGCAGAGGCGATTGGAGGCTACCTTCTCTGGAAGGAATTGACAAGAACCGATGTTTGGCTTCATTTCGTCCATAGAGATAACGAGGTATGGAGAGAGAAACTCCCTCCCGCTCCAAAGGCTGTCGAGATCGGAGATGAGAACCAAGGGAGGAGAAGGATTCGCGCTAATAATAAAAAGTGAAGAAGTACGGAGGCGGAATATAGAAAAAGATTCGGGGCGAATAATTCCCTCGAAGTCTTCCCCGTCAGGTTAGTTGCGAGATAAAAAATGAAAAGAGAAAAAATTGAAAGGGAGCTGTTCGTAAAAATGCAACCTAACAATCCACGACGCACAGGATTCTGTCGCATACCGTGGAAGGGTCCGCTCCCGTTTCTTCATGGGGCCTGTTCCGTGGCTCTCCGCCCATCTCAACAGGTGTCATCCCATGACTTAGATCGTGGCCGTCTATTTCGCGCATTTCCTGTCGCGAACGGGTGCGGTCGAAAAATCACAATGTTACAAAAAAAAAAAAAAAAAACAAAGAAACAAACAACCTCTAAAAGGGAAACTACCGCCGTTAAAGGTGTTGATCCGATCTCTAGAGATCATTGCCGACAATTTGGACGACTGGGATGATTGGTCGATTGTACGTCCAGTTGGTTACTGGAGTGGGGAAACCCGTGCAGGACGCTGACTTCCGACGATTGCCCGCCACAAGAATCTTCCCACGTGGCAACTTCGCAGTTGCGGAGACGCAGAGCTATTTTGGTAGAAAAAAGTGAAAAAGATATATATTCCAAATTTCTCAGCGAATATAAAATCATTATTTAGAATAAATATATGAATTAAATTGCTATATTATGTTGAATGATGGAAATATATGTGGAAACTGTAATTCGGATTTTGGAGGCAAACAATATATAAATTTACCATGTTAATTTATAAATGTTTTCACCCCAGTCAGATTGAAAATGCTTGGTTTAAGACTTATAATAATGTATTTATAAAATCTAATCCATTTACTATTTTTTATTTTATTTATTTAAATTTAAAAATATATTAATTTATAACTTAGCCAATATCTCATTTGAGGATGAATATACATAGGCTAAAAAATTTCTTTGTTTATAGCCCACATAAGTATCCAATTAAGACAAAAGTTTTAATTTTTACTTAAAATAATAGCTCTAAACATAATAAATAAATTAAATTTTATAAATATATTTCATGATCATAACTACTGTTGTAGCCACATTCATGTTATTAATTGCTCCCAGGGTGGGTAGTTGCCCCCGTGCCCTTAAATTTTTGCATTTTCATAAAATTAGCCCCCATCAAATAAAAAAATCATGAGGTAAATAAAAAAATTATAAATAAATTATATTAATAAATTATAATTTCTTAATGTAGCTTTAGACATTCATTGAAATCTAAATGCGGCACTAAGCAATGCATGTATATAAATAAGTAATGGCTTGATGCGTCGTACCAATTTTGTGTTGGCCCCAGGATGTAGGGTGTGTGAAAATGTTGGAATCCAAGTGATATGGGAAAAGCTAATAGGATGTGGAAGCACATAAACTAGAATACAGCGGAAGCACACAAGTACACAAATAATAAAAATATAAGAATTATAGTGGTTCGAGCCCTCTTGACACCTACTCTACTCTCCAAAGTTTTCCCAACCTTGAGTTACACTATACCATAGAATCACACTTCCCTTGGTTTTACTAAGCTAACCAAAAACTCGACACTGACTAGTTTTCATGAGCTCTCCAACAACTCTTAAATTGTTGGTTTCCCTTTATCCTCACTAACAAACTCATACAACCTGGTTTCTAGAGCTAACTAACAACTCCCCTTGGTTTTTAGAGTTTACTAGTAACTTAATACAACAAATATGAGTGTACAAGACACTGTCTCTAATCAAGCCTAAATGTACACAGTTTAAGCTTTAAGAATAATGATATATAATAAATCTCATAGGACTTTCGTTCTCCTCTAAAATATAAAGGATGCAGCTTTGAACACTCTAAATGTTGAAGCACCTTTGGAGAAAATACAATTTCTAGAATATTGAGTTCTTAAGATTGGTTCGTATTTAATCTACTCAAGAGTCTTTTACTTCTTTATTGGAACTGCTACTTTTAAGGTCTAAAACCATTCTAACCATTGCAACCTATTTTGGTAGGTTTTTGACCATTTTAAATTGTGTTTAACACTTAATGCAATTTGTCATTTTAACCATACTTCAGAGTCTCTAAAGTTAAACTTCAGAGCCTTTGAAGTTTGAGTTCTTGTTAATCATCACTGGCACTCATAACTTCAGATCCTCTGAAGTAAATTCTCCTCCTCTAAAGTTTCTATAAAGGTCTAACATTCCCAACCACCACCAACGAATATATTTCTAGAATATCTAAAGTCCTCTTTCAGATCCTCTAAAGTTTCCTTTGAGCACTATTCTCCCCAATGGCTATTTCTTCTCCTCTGAAGCTTCTGTTCAACATCAGAAGTAACTTTAAAGCACTTATGAAACTTCTGAATTAAGTCCAAATTGATCTTTCTAAACTTTGAAGTACTTCTTTTCTTTTGAAGCAACTCTGAAGGACCTCTAAAGCTTTTGTCTTTTCTTCTGAAGCAACTTTGAACCTTCCGCTTACTTCCAATCATACCCTGGGGCTTTTGCTTCACTCTGAACATGCTCTTCAAAATATCCGAAGATGTTCTGAAACTTTGAACACTTCTTCTTTTCACTGAAACTTCTTCTTCTTCTTCTTCTAAACGTACTCTAAAGCTTTTTCCTTCTTTTGAACATCTTCTGAATCTTCTTTGTTCCCTTTGAAGCCTCTAGACGTCATTTATGAACCTCTAAAGCTTCCTCTGAAGCCTTCAAACACCATTCTTTAACATTTGAAGCTTCCTCTAAAGCATTCAGAATGTCCCTCTGAATATATTGCGTCCTTTGAAAGTTTCCTCTGAAATTAGAAATCTCAGCAACACATCATTAGCTTAATTCAAGTTATTAATAAGTTTTGTTAATAATCAAAACCAGACTCTTCGACTCAACATTTTGAGTAGTCCACTTGCTTTACATCTAAGATTTTCTTTTAAAGTATTTCTAATTGGTCAAGGATTCTAAGCGGCATAGAGATTGAAATTAGAAATAAAAAAATCAATTGGAAGTCACATATATGGATTGAAAAAGAAAAAACATAAACAAGTAAAAGAAAAGAGAAGCCACACATATCGGTGTAAAAAGAAGATAAAAAAATGAACAATAGAGAGAAAAGAAAAAGCATAATGGAAAAAAAAGATAATAAAAATTAGGTATTTTTTCTTTTTATATCATTATTTTTTTTATAATTTTTCTATTATTTAATTTATTTGACCTTATGCCTAAGTTTTTGTTTTTATTTTAATATTAATTAATTTAATGAATCCTAGATTATATATTTTTTACTTTTATTTCCTATTATTTAATTTAAAAAATTCTATATTGACTTTTCTTTTTATTTTCTTTTATTATTCAACTTAGAAATCATAAATTAAATTTTTATTTTTATATTTTTATTTTACTCAATTGAGAGAAACTAATTGTATAATTTTTATTTAATTCCTTATTATTCAATTTATGGAATTCTATGTTAAGTTTTTATTTTTATTTTTTTCTAATTATTTAATTTAAATAAACATATAACTTACACAATTAATATAACAAGAATGAAATAAAAATATAGTAAAAAATAAATAAGAAAAATAAAAAATAGATTTAAAAATAGATAAATATTTTAAAAAAGAGAATAATAAAAGATAAAAATGTAATAAATAAATAAATAAATTTTTATTTGTATCAAAGGCCTAATTTGTAATGAAAAAATAATTATTTAATTTTTATATCATTTAATTGAAGAAATTTTAGATTCATTTAGGAAAATCTTAAATTAATCTTTTATGTTTATACTATTTAATTTAAAAAATTATATATCAAGCACTTATTCTTATTTTCTATATTATTTGATTTAAAAAATCAAGATGATATCATTTGAATTTAATTCTCCTATTATTCAATTGAGAAAATTCTATGCCAAATTTATATTCTTATACTCTCATTTTATTTAATTTTGAAAGTCTATTTTTTACATAAAAAATAAAATTTTTCTTATTTGATTTTTCTTTTTAGTATTTAGGCAATAAAGAGAATCATCTTTTAAGAATAAAATGATAATTAGATACAATAGTTACATATTTTTAAATTTATAAGGATTAAAGAGTTTGTTTTATTAAACAAACTAAGCATGTGACATCCTACTATTCTAATAATATTTTAAGAAACCTATTAGGGAACTCTAACACAGATACCTATCATCAGTTATGATCAAGCCACATTAGATACCAAGTCTAATGGAACACATCTTCCAGCTACTACGCAGTCTTGTGAATATAGGACTCTAGACATGTATTTTTCTTGACTCCTCTAGGCATGAATCTACATCCTACTCACGTATAGGCTACGTATGTATCTCGGCTACACATTTATGCTCAAGTATAAAAAGATTGAGTATGCATCCCCTGAACACAAGCTCTCTCTATTTCTCATAATCCCTACTAAGGTCTCTTACTGACTTGAGCGTCGATGTGCCCATTTCGGGATCACCCCTGATTCCCTCTGACATTTTATCTGTCTTGTAGGATCTTTGCATAGGATTCTCAGAGAGTGATTTGGGCGAGACCCAAACATTAGTGCCATCTGTAGGAATGTTCATTGAAGCAAAGCTATATCGGATGAACAACCAACCAACATGAATATTCCTCTAAACCCTTCAACAGGGAATAATCCTTCTCCTATTATTGATCAACACCCTTCAAGACTTAGTTCATCCACTCACAAAACTAATCTACTTCTTAAGCAACTACTGCAAGCTAACCACGTCATGATACAACAGATAATGTAGCAATAGAGGGAGCAAAGTTAATTCTACGCCAGGATGCTATCAAATGGTCCTCAAAGGAATCTCCAACTACAACCATTAGCTCTTAACTCCCCCAACGATCCATATATTGCTGTTTAGATTGAAGTCAGGAATCCTATGGACTCATAAGCCAACTTCAAGATTAGGATTGACAATTATCAAGAGGACCACCAGTCAACCAGCCATATCTACCAATGTAGCCAAGGAGGTAGTCCAAAAGTAACTAAATGGCAAAACCATCTAGGAATCGAGGGAAGAAGAAGCATAATCACAAGGGCAAACAAAAGCCCCAAAAATCCTAGAGGAAAGAATCAAAAGATTAGAGAAGACAATTCCCAAAGGACTCATGAACTACGTGGGAATTATTGAGCAATCACCCTATGTAAAAAAATTCATGGAAGAACCTCTCCCAAAAGGGTTTAAGGTACCACATGTGGACGTTTATGAAGGTACCACAGATCCAAGTGATCACCTCTCCAAATTTGATGGCCAAATGAATCCAGTGGGAGCTTCTAAAATAATTAAATGTTGATCCTTCTAACTGACATTGAAAGGAGTCGCATTGTCCTGGTACCTTACTTTGGAGCCTAAGTATATTCAAAGAGCTACAAAGATGCTTCCTGACTAGTTTTATTGGACAACAGAGGCAAAAAAAAAATTGTGGAGTTTTGATTATAGTTCAACAAAAAGAGAGAGAAACCCTTAGAGAATTGTTGATTGGTTTAATCAGCTTACTCTCGATATCGACGAACTAGATCAAGTCTTAGCAATGACAGCATTGCAAAATGGGATCAAAAGCAAGAAAATCAAATATCGTCTACATTTGGAGCCACCTAAAAGCTACTTAGAACTCCTAGAAGCCCTAAACAGGCACATCGATGTGGAGAAATTTGTTGAATCAAACACCTATAACAAATCCCCGTGATGAGAAGAAAAGTTATATAAAAAAGTAAAAGGTCCCTCCATCAAAGAGAAAGATAGGTACGAAAACTATACTCCTCTAAAGAGGTCTCACACATACATCTTTCAAGAAATAAAAAAAATCAAGGCTACCTCCTTCGACCTTGCCCGCTAAATTTGGATCCCAAAAGGCAAGAATCACAGAAATATTGCCTTTATCACAAAGACAAGGGATACGATACTGAAGACCGCAGGCAACTTAAAGAAGAAATTTAAAATTTAATCAAAAGAGGAAGACTACAACGATATGCAATCAATAATGGACGAGGAAGGAAAGGTGCAAGCAATAGAAGGGAAGACACTAGTAGACAGAGAGAAACGATCCCAGAGAGTAGGGAAGAGATGCCATAACAGGAACTAATCTTTTAATAGTTGGGACCATCGACTAAGCCAAGTAGATTAATTTGCTTGAATATTTATACTATAGTAAATTGATGATTATAATTTTTATGTCCTTGAGTATTCACATTATACTTTCTAAATATTACACTTTAATTAACAAAGCATCTTTTATCACAAATGTCTCTGCTCCTCTATTAAAGCAAATGTCAAGATTAGAACCCAAACTTGCAATAAGAAGGGACTTTGGAGAACCAACCATGAAGATTGAAACTCAAACTAGAAATAGGAAGGAATTTTAGGAAACCAACCATGAAGACTGGAACCCAAAACTACAATAAGAGGGATTCCAGAAGCATGAAATAAAAGAGTAGAACCTAAACCTAAAATAGGAAGGGATTCTGAAGAACTAACTATGAAGATCAGAACCCAAACTTATAATAGGAAGGAATTTCAATAGCATGAAATAAAAGACCGAAACTTGAACTTGAAATAGGAAGGGATTCCGGGAAACCAACCGTGAAGACCAGAACCCAACCTACAATAGAAAGGAATTCTAGAAGAATAAAATAAAAGACCTAAACCTGAAATAGGATGGGATTTTGGAGTACCATGAAGACCAGAATCTGAACTCGTAATAGGAAGGGATTCCAGAAGCATGAAACAAAAGATCAGAACCTGAACCTGAAATAAAACTTATTTATTATTAGAAAATTTTGAGTTTGTACTCCTTGATAGAACTCTTAAAATTCCTAAGAAAGTTTTAAAGAATGGATGCAAAAGGAGATAAAAAGGACTACTTAAATATCAACCAAAAAGGAGCAACGTAGAATATCCAGATTCTTATACTACATATGAAAATGCTCCATTTTATATACAATAATATATCAAAAGATATTTAGGAATATCCTCCATTAGATTTTAAAGAAAAATTAAAGAAACTTTATGAAGAAGAATAATCATTTCGTAATATAGATGTCAATTAATTAGGTTTAATGCTAAAAGAATTAATAAAGGCTAAAGTAGCTATGGAAGACAAGTCAAAAAATCATTTCATAAATGGCCATTAAAGATGCTTAAACAGATTGTGAAGATGCTAAAGAATATAGGGAAGATGAAGATGAATAAGGATAACAATAATCCATGAGGAAGAATACATGAAAAGTAATAAACAAAAAGAAGAAATGAACCTACAAGAAGCATAATAAATGTGATAGTGTCTTAAGAATAGTATAAAGACCTTACATGTCCAAAATAAGTAGTTTATGGTATTTATTATTGTAATGTAAACAAGCATAAGTAACTATTAATATATACTTGGTATAATGAAACTATGATAGAATGTAATGAGTAAGGAAAATTTAAAAGAAAAATGAAAGAAACCATGAATATATCTTACGCATGGCCTAGATAATTTATATAAGGCCAAGATATGTATGTTTCCTTTCTCTCTTTAAATAGCAATTTCTAAAATATTTACTAGATTTTGTAATACTTTTATAACTTTCTTTCTATAATAACATTTTAAATTTTTTTATAATATTTTTCTTAAAATCTTTTAGATTATGGCTAAGATGGTTAGAATCAACCTTCTTTATCTTTCTTTCTATCCTGCTATTTTTCAAGTGGCCTATGGATTTATCTTATATATAAATAATATATATATATATTATATATGTATGTATATTTGTATGTAGTTGAAGTATAAAACTTTAAAATTAAGGGTCCATTACACTTGGTCATCTATAATTGATCTTTGACTTCCTTTCAGTCAAGTGGAACATTGATCATTACCTTTCAACTAGTTTCATATTTTGACCATAGATATCTTTTAATAGAAGAAAGTACAATGCTAATTTATTTGGGAAAGGCTAGACTACAAGCATTTGTAATCTCCGCTTGTAACATCTGGGGTGTTAAAAATGGGGTGTATAATTTTTTAATTATTCAGAGTGAAAATTTGGGATGGAAAAACTTGCATTGGGAACAAAATGATTCATATAAGTACGAACTATATACAAATAAGTGTGATTGTGTAAATTACAAGTGGATGTGTTCGAGTCGCGAGATCGGGCTCAAGAAATGATGAGGAAGAAATAAATGCAAATGGAACGACATGACCGGAATTGGTCGCCTT